>OY856187.1:2870348-2892848 GCA_963693315.1 Diogma glabrata | reverse complement strand
TTGTCGTTCGAATGTTTTTTTTCTATAATTAATGGGGTGTAGAGGACAACACTTTGATGTTACATTGAAAAGAAAATATTATATTCAGGATATATGGTTATAATTTGTATACGTTAAAGAATTGATTCTATGTAGGAGGTAGATTAATTATTTTGAAGAAAAGTAAAACAAATCAAATCTGTCATTGTGTCATGTTAATCGTAAATTTTTATTTTATTTGATTTGTCTGGTTGATATAATTTTTGGAAAAATAAGGAGAGAAAACTCTACGATTGTTGTATGATATATTGACAAGAGATTTTTCTGTGATTGACAAACGATTATGCCATTGCTATAAATACATGTGATTTATTTGTTTGAGATAGATATATTAATTAGTTTAATTTTGACAGTCTTACAAAATCAAAACGTTTAATTTGTTCTTTTGCAAAATAAATAAAAGCCAAGCATATATTCGAATGACTATCGGTTTTTCTACAGATAAAATGAACGTTTAAACTGACTTTAAAAAATTATTATAGTTTCCTCTGATTACCTAATTTTAGTAGCATTCGCACTAATATATGCACCCCTATCCGGATAATTAAACCATTAAAAAATAATAAAATTCGAGCATTCAATAAATTATACAAAATTTTCTTTTCAATCCATACAATACTTTCTTTCCAAAATAGATTGATTATACTTTTTCTTTTTACTCGATTTTAATTCTGTTTTAATGAAACCCCATAAATTATCTCAGTGGGAAAAAAACAAAAATAGCAAAAATTCCCCTACATCCTTCATTTAATTTAATAATAATAATTTTATACGTTATATAACACAACATGAAATGTGACCTCATCATCTTTCTTTTAGCCCTCTTGACATTAGTGAAAATAAATAAATATAATTTAGAGTAAAAGTAAAGTATCCCATCCGGAGATTTTTCCTTATATATTTTTATTTACAAATAAAATAATCAAACAAAAAATAAATTTCTCATAAGAGGATTTAAGGATATATCTGATATAGTTTGTGATCTTAAAATGTTTTTTTTTTTTACATATTATGGTTATTGTGGAAATAATAGGGTCCGTTTAGAGTTTTTTATTTTCAAAAGGATATGCGAAATATCAACTGTAGTTTAGGATGAATCATGAGAAAAATCTTGATTTTGATATAAACAAGAATATCATCTTTACCGTCCCGTTTAAGGGAATATAATTATTTAACGACGAATTTTTATTTTATTTTGAGGGAATTTGTAACGGTTTTTTAAATAAATATAGAAATAAAAAATTTGTACTTTTTTGTAGTAGAAATTACATTGACCGCAACGATGAAACGTGACAACTGGTCGGATTGTTTTTTTTTTATTTTAGTGATTCTGATTATGCATTTTATTTTCTCCATACGAAATTCTTGTCGAATGTCGTTAATCCAATGATGATAAATCCAAAACGATTTGCAAACCTTTTAAGGATTGATTAAGGAACTCTCCTATAAAGCGGTATTTTTAAAATGCGATTTCCATATAACGTGCAGTGAAAGTTGGAAACTGTTCTCCTATAACGCGACACGATCTCCTTATAACGTGTTTTCATTAAATTAAATTAATTAATGAAAAAATTATCTAAATAAATTGGTTTACTTTTTGACATTTTATATAATTCATTTATGTATTAATCATAACCTAATATGCATTTTGAGATTGCAGTTTTTATAGATTGAAAATCGAATCAAGACGACGATGAGGTGAACCCGGCAATTTCGAATTTTTTTGAAACTTCGGTAATCGTTAATATAGAAGTTTAGTGACGAGAAAACCCCATTTGAGTGTTCACTAACAAAAAATAGGAAAGGTTCCGATTTTCTCAATCTTTATCTGTAATTTGATAATTTAAACTTAAGTTGTTCTCTAGTATTTTATGTCTTCACTATAATAGTGCTCTTGCTTGAAATGATCATGATGTAATGCGAAAACCACATACATTATTTAAACATTTCAATTTCAAACAAAAACAAATTTACTCAAATCGAATAACCCGTTCGAGCACAATTTAACTTTAATCTTTGATTGTAACTAAATTGCTTTAGAAATTTCCAGCCATCCTGGGTTCAAACTAATAAAACAATAAAAAACATATATTTATGTTTTTTATTATACTAACGATTACCGAAGTTTCAAAAAATCGGGTTCAAATTTCTTATTTTATCGACGTGTTGATTCGATTTTCCATCTACATAGGTTTATTTGTGTAATAGTACATTAGGATGCTAGGACGTAAAGCTAAAGATTTTGGACGGATGTGGAGTTTGCAAATCGAAGCGCTAGCCGAGATTTGCACCCACATTAAGTCCAAAATAGCTTATGTCCGTGCATCATATACTATTTTTTATTCGCCGCAAGCAAAATATTTAAAGAAAAAATATTTATTCTAAATGAAAATTATAAATTTGCATAAATTTTAAAATAAAAATATGTGGAACTAACAAGTAACCTTTGACAAAATATTTATTTTTTCCAAATTATTGTGTAGCTATGACAACAAATGATAACAACTATTTTAATTGGATAATGAAATTTTGAATTTAAGGGTTGCTTTGATAACAAATTATATTTTTCATAGAATTTAAACAAATACAAATGCTTTTTCCTTTTTTGGACGTAACTATGACAACAAAATAAATAGTTAAAAAGTGACACTTTAAGGCCGCAAATCACAGTAATAAAGGAACACTTTAATATGCAGGCGAATAAAAAATTTATTTATTTCTAAGATTCCATACTACGCGGTACGAATTCCTGCAATTTATATTAGTTCTCAGTTTCTTATAACGCGTTTGTCATATAACGCGACAGTGGTTTGTATATATAACGCGATGTAAGTTAATATGATTTGTCTTCTGCGTTTTTTATGGTTTTCATAACGCGGTTTCCGTCTAACGCGGCAAGAATAATCGCGTTATAGGAGAGTAGACTGTATCGTGATTTTTGAAAAGGTATCTAGTCTTAAAACGAAATCTTAAAACGAACTCTAAGGAAACTCTTCAGATCGTTTTAAATCAACCTTAACAACCCGATTAGCATTTTATTCAGGTATGCTGTATTATGATCTGGGTCGTATCACGGTGTAATAAGAACTAAGGTAAATCCTATTAGGCAATTTGCATCCGACTCGTATCAGAAATCATACCTGATTTCACTAATAGGTTACACCCTATTTGTCCTGATCCGGTCCCGACTGTGAAGACCTATATCATCCCTACATAGTAGCAAATGCCGGATCAGGACCGGATCCGAATCGTATATGATTTTTCAATTAAGGTATACCTTATTTGTCCTTATCTGAGCCGTATTTCATTTGAACAAATTTCATGTGGTTAAAACTCACTCAGTGGCGGAGCGTCGGTATAGACACACTAGACAGTGTCTACCCAAATAAACTATAAATATGAAACTTTGTTTTTATATTGTTCGCATATTGTCGACTTAATACTATTTTGTCAAACATTCAAAGAAAATTATTAAGTTTAAATACAATAATTAGAACAAAAACAATTCAGCTATGTTCCAGAGACTTTAATACAGATGTTTCCCACCCAAGTAACAATTCTTAGAACTATTAGTATCGAGATACTGTACTGAAGCTCTAGAAAAGATTGTATGTTGCTAGTTGCGCGTTTTATTTGTCGAGTGATGCTTGGAGCTCTAAACCAAATTATTGTTGCTTTATAAAATAGTTTTCGAAAACTCATAGCTCTAATAAAATATAGAGCAGGCAGATATTAGAATAGCATTACAATAGCTTCATAACCTAATATAGAGCTTTTAAACTAAAGTAGTACAGCACCACTTATTATAGACCTATAAGCTGTATTCTACCGTTACAACAGTAAAGCGAGCTATAATGGAGCTTATTTAAAGCTATAAGCATTATAAAATCTTACTGTAATATAGCGTTAATGTATATTATTATTAACTGCTTTTTTCTAATATAAAAAGCGCTCAAATATAACAGAGCTTATTTTTTACGTAAATTTTGAGTTGTTGCGAGTTTTTGAATCTTCAATACTTCAAAATGGTTCCATTTTTCAGTCAAACGTTAGTTGAAATTGAAGCATTGACATTTGATTATGTGTGACATTTTCCTTAAAATTTTAGAGCTTTCTTAATCACACTACTTCTATATAAAGCTATTTGCTTTGTAACATAATAAGTTTATTTTACAATAAAGTATTTGTGACAGAAAAAAAAAGAACAGCTTCACAGAGCAAATAGCTTTATAAAAAAGTAATGCGATTGTGATAGCTCTATATTAAAATAAACCATTATAAATAGCATTATAAAGGAGTAATATGTAATAGGTAGCTCTGTATTGGTATAATTTGCCACCATCTTCGTTTTTATAAAGATGGAGTGAAAAATATCACTATAATGGCAAAAAATGTTTTAATAATTATTTTTGATAATGATGTATTTTGCAAATATGACATGTCACGATAACTGGATTTCTATTGTTATCCATTTATAACTAAGATTTTTTTTAAAGATAAATTCACCAAAATAAATTTATTTAACATAACCTGAATCTGTCAAAAATGTTTCAAAAAATTGAAAATTTTTTTAGAATTTTTCTATTTTGCCACCAAATTCACAAAACTAATAAGGGCGCACTAAAATTTTAGTTCTAAACTATCACTGTTCACCATAAAAAATAAATGGCACATAAAATTTGTATACATATTTTCAATAAAAGTAATTATATATAATACTATTTATTTAAAATATAACATATTGCCATTTAATTTATAAAATAATTTATTTGACAGAAACCATAACATCAAAATATTTTAAAACCGTGTCGATATGTATTAGTTTTTGTAAGCATGCTCTTAAAAACTCTAACAGTCAACCTTTATACAGCTAATATAGCTCTATTAAATATTATTAAACAACTTCTTTAGAGGAAATAATGCTGTAAACGTAGCAAATTTAGCACCACAACAGCTCTGTTAGAGCTGTGGCAGCGCTGCATCAGCAAAATATAAAGCAACCAGCTGTATATTATAGCTCTAGAGCACTAGAAGAGCTTATATAAAACTGAAATTGTTACTTGGGCAGTTTCATACAAACAAACAAAAATGTTTTTCTCACAGTAGACGTTTCAAATTATGACTACTGTAACAAGCAATAGCAACAACAACAGATTTTCAATTTTTGTTCCTTCTTGGATATACAGTTTTGTTTATGTCTATTTCTGTTTATATATTTTGTTTCTTCATATTATTTCGGTTTTTTAAGGAAAAACAATTATATACATTATATCAAAATAAAGAAGATTGTTGTTAATTTTGGAATTGACATAAATACTGAAATACTGTTGTTGATATCAAATGGTAGTAATTTACAATTTATGATACACAAAATCGATTAATTTTTCAATATTTGAAAAGTCCAAATGATTTCTTTATTCATTGCTCAACAACTAAATTTAGTCTTAGTACAAAACTTTTTACGTGCAACTTATCAGCGTATCATAGGTTCTTTTATCGATCTCTTAAACGTTTGGAAGTTCTTAGGGAAAGACGATTTACACTCCCTCGCTCAAGTGAAACTATATGTAATTACTACATCGAAAAAATACAATAATATAAGGTGCAATTATAAATTAATAGATGTCTCAACATTTTTAGTTGAATGATAATTGTTTTAATTATTTAGTTAAGTTGGGAAAAAAAATTTATAATCAAATTTCCCTCGACCGGTGATAAATACTTAAATTGTTTTTAGAAAATCCCTCAAGCAAGTGGCGTTCCTTCCTAGATGCTCGCCGCGGACAAAAAAAAATTTATTTTCTAAAAATAGGTTAAAACTTAATGGAAAGAGCCGAAAGGACTATGTGTTCAATAGCTGTACCGGGAGTGTGTCAAAAAAAATAATGAAGTGTGAAAAAACAAGAAAATTTGCATATTTTTTGCTAAAGAAACAATAATTTTAAGCGATAATGAGCAGTAACGTTTTATGTCAAGAAATATTGATGCTTGGCATCTGTATTTAAGAAAAAAACTTGATTATTGTAATTTAAGTGTGTCAAAAAAATACCGTTAAGTGTGTCAAAAGAATGGTTTTCATATATTATGTTTCCCAATTTTTTTGAGAAACATATTACGGGAAACATTGTTGACTAGAAAGATATAAAACATCCCAGGTAACAATTTAACCTAGGTAATCATTGAGTAAAGCTTTAAAAGAGGAATTTAAAATGGAAGGGGAAATTTAAAATTCTTGAACTATGCATGAGAAAAGTTTTATACAAGCTCTTCTCAAGGAGAAAAGGCGTATGAAAAAATATTCTTTATTCAAGAAGACATATATAATGCTTTATACATGTTTTATATAAGTGTTTGAATAAAGTTGTACAAAAGTTGTTATTCAAGGCTTATTCAAATACTGTCAAAATTACTTGAATAAAGTGCTTGAGTAAATCTTTACTCAATAGAATTACTCAGTGCCTATTCAAGAAGCGATGCCACTGAAAAAAAAATTGGTGATTCTTTCCTTTAGTTATTTTGGCTAATTGGCGCATTAAACTCCTTTTTTTTGTATATTGCTGCTATTGAGTTAATCTTTTATCGGAAATTACAATATATTTTACACATTTCGCATCTTTACAAACGCCTGTAGCGGGGATCGAACTCATAACCTTTGATTCTCCAGGACCGTACGCTATCCACTTCTCTATTTAGCAGCTGTCATAATGAAAATTGAAACTTAATCACTATTGTTTAACAAATTATTTGTACAAATTTCAAGCTTCGGACCACTACAACGACTATGAATTAATTTTTATTCAAACATTTGATTAGGAATGCATATAAAAGTGTACTAATTGTTTCCTAAAATGAGAATATATGGGTTTTTGTTAAATATAATATTGGTTATGATTGAGGACAATCTCGAAATGAAAATAATTTTGCGTATTCATATACGATATCTACGCATGTGTTTCCATTCAACTGTACGATTAAAAATGATTAAAGAATAAAAATAAAATAAAAAAAGGAAAAGGAAAATAAAATCCATAAATAAAAACGTGCCTGGCAGGAATCGAACACAGGCCCGATAACGACTTCCTCATCGTTTACCCTTACGCACTCGTTCATTAAATCAATTTCCACGACAGGAATAAAACGTTATTCAATACAGAATAAAAGTATTACTCAAGCCTCGTAAGGGGTATAGTATGCTGTGGTTGGCATTACGATCAGTTGCACTATTTGGCTGGTTAATAAATAAATGTTAAATGATAATATTAAATAAACGTTCTACGTTATATTTTCCATAAGTCAGTTGCAATCTGTTGCAATCTGTTGCAAGTTTTGTTATAATTTTTTTCCCAAGCGAATTGCGCACAATATGGCGATTACATACATTTAATACAAAAACGAATTGTATGACAAATTATCATCAGTTTATTTATTTGTTGACCAACTCAAATCAGTATATAAACCATCATCAAAAATGGTAAATCTCAATCAATATATAAACCATCATCAGAAACGTTTGATTAAATTGTTGCGGAATAATGGCAATTGCAAATTTCCATTGACGAAAATATCTCTACTATTTTGAAATAATCTTTTGTATTAATCAATAATAGTTTGTTAAAGTTCTTGAAGGTTTGTTAACTTTTTAAACGCATCGATAAGTGATTTAATAAAAAAACACACAATCGCGAATCAAACAACGAACTGTCAAAAATATTGACAGATCGATTTGTTGTAAATCTTTTAATATTCATTGAAAACAGCCGTATATAAGAAATATTACTTGAGTAACAGTTTTGTCGAATACTACTAAAATTATTATACATAAATAAAGTCGTATACAAGGAACTATCCTTGGGTAAGAATCTTCTTGGATTCTTCCTAAAAGTTGTACCTTTATTAAAGGTTTATATAAGGGATAGAATTCTTGAGTAAAAACATCTTGAATACTACCTTAAAAGTTATATGTGAATAAAACCTTATAAAAGGTAATTATACTTGAGTAACATTTGCTTGAATATGCCCTAAATATTTATTATTGAATTAAGCTTTACTTAAGGAATTATATAAGAAACTTAGTGAATCTAGTCTTTTACAAGCTTTTTTAGGTAAAACTTGAATAATATGGTCTTACACAATGCTTTCTCAAGTTAAGTTGGAATAATTTAAAAAATTTAGGCGAAATTGTTACCTGGGATAAAAGCAATTATTCGGATGAATGAAATGTAACTGAATATTAAATTTGCCATGAATTGTGAATCGTTAAGTGTGTCAAAAAAAATGATTTTCGTTAATTTTAACCAACTTTTTTGTTAAACAAAATTAATTTTTTGTATGACATGAAATGTAATAGAACATGAAATTGGGCATGGAATATAATTCTTTCCAGTTGCGACTCCTCCCAACTTATAGAAACAGTCGCAAATACCAAGTTGTTTCAGATTAAATGTCGTTTTTAAACAAAAATTGTAATTATTAGGAAGATGTTTCGTGAGTAATTTTTTGTGTGACTCCAGATTCCACGACTTCTGAATAAAAGGAACAGTTGGCAAATAAATTTGAATTTTTGATTATGTTATAATTTTTGCAATATTTTTGGAATTTTGACATTTCAGTATTTGATTCTAGATTAATTTTTGGAATATTTTTAGAATTTTGAAAAAAGGTTCAATCTCTGATTTTGTTACAATTTTTGCAATATTTTTGGCATTTTGGAAAAAGTTTGAATTTTTGATTTTGTAATATTTCTTGCATTATTTTGAGAATTTTGAAGGTACATAGTTTCAATTTTTGATTTTTTAATAATTCGTAGAATATTTTTGGAATTTTGAAAAAGTTTAAATTTTGGATTTTATTATAATTTTTGGAATATTTTTAGAATTTTGAAAAAGTTGTACTGGTATTTTTACTTGTATTTTTACAAAAAAAAAATTATGTTTAATATCCATCGCTGCCCAAAAGTAAAAACAATGTTCTCATAAAAGTCTTTTACCGAAAACTATATAAAAACACCTTAACACAGACCGAAGTTTTGCTATCTCAAAGCCTTGAGATTCCATGTTTATTCCATTTATAGTGAGGTAGTTAAATTATTAACTCTTTTTTTAACAATTTCAAAGACCACAGTTTTTTATATGAGAGATTTAACAGTACTTTGAATCGTATGCGCCTCGATTCGCAAACTCCACATACGTCCAAAAACCTTCGCTTTACGTCCTTTCATTATATTGTACTATAATTGGTTTCGCCTGGAATATTAATAAAACTTTTGAATATGCCTACCCTAGTTTCAGAAGCACGCTTCGCCACTGATTACTCACTAGAGTATTATCCATTTTAAATATACATAGTTTGCCAAATTTTACATATACATACATTATGCTTAAGTTATCGCTTCTCTGCGACAGGTAGGTAACTTAGAATACTTTTATAAACGAATTTATTGCATATTTTAAAAGTGACGTATTTACAAAAATTGTACTTAAATGTACATAGTAGTAAATACACTATTTGATCTGATCCGGTTTTAGTAGGGCTGTATGATCCGGTTTAAATAGCTTGAGGCGTTGCATTACTAATCAGAGCCTGTTCAGTGTGTCTCATCCGGTCCCTATCAATGGTAGGGAAAGCCGAATCCGGCCCAGATCTGAGCCCTTATATAATGCTGGTCGGGAACGTCAGTTTTATGGTAACAACAAACGAAACCTGTTTACCAAAATAGCGCGTGAGTTAAATGCAATTACTGGTGGTGGTCAACGAGTTAATTTAGTAATGACGAAATTTAAAATTACAAACAAATAATTACATAACATGTACAATTGTACATACATATTTCTCTGTGATTGATTTTGTGTGAAATATTTAAAATTCAAACCAAAATTTTATATTTTCTAAGAATTACGAATTGAATGAATTTTGGGTTTGTTTCCAATTAATATTTTTTATAAAATTCTAGGTAGTTGGGTAGTTTTATCATAATATTACAGATGAATAGATTTGTGTAGTCATAAAGTGTTTTCTTAGTCCTTGATTGAATTTCTTTTGCGGCATTTGAATCGTAAAAATTTTGTATTTGAAATACATACTTATATATATGTAGTAGAATTTTTTGACAGCGCATTTTTGACAGATAGGACGCAGCAAGAGATAAAAGATGAGACAAAAAGTAAAACAGAGATGTATGTATTATTTATTTTGGGATAAATTTGTTTTCAAAACAATTATATTAGTTAAATTTCTTTTTCTAGTTCGTACCATTTGTTTGTTGTGATATTTGTTTACATAGGCGTCGTTATTTTTATTATAATTATTTATAATTATCAAAATTTTGTTATATTCCCAACAAAATCATTAATAATTTTACTAGTTTTTGGTTTTCTATTATAATTGGTTGAATTTCAATAGTAATTTATTAATTTTTATGCGTTTTTTTTGTCCATTTCAATGGGAACCCAATAATATTTTTTAATATTTTAATCGAGACACTGAATATTCGCGCATGTGCAAATCAATATACGCATAACAAATAAATTTCGTGTTCGCTGACTAAAAATTCTACTATACATTATACATATATATTTATGTATAACTATTCATGCCACTACATGCCACAATATATACATAACTATTCATGCCACTTTACCATTTGGGTTTCTATTTATTAAATACCGATTGTCAAAATTTTTCCTAATCTTTTGAAATTATTAACAAACAAAAACATTTACAGCCAAAATTACTTCCAAAAAACCACTCATAAGCCCAATGTTTACTAGCAACATCCTTATTGGCGGTTTCTTTCCCTTTTATGTATTTCATATCAAAATCTTAAATCAATTCAAATTGAGAGGAAAACATTTCTGAAACATAAAACTGTATAAAATTAGACCACCATCACACTCGTTATTTTGGTTTATTTTTTTTTCTCAGAACTGCTATGTTTATGCATGTGAGAAAAAAATATAAATCTCACATTCCTTTTCGAGAGGTTGGTTACCTTTTGTGTTTGATCGCGAAATTTTTTGTATTGAATTCAATTTTACTTTACCATTATCATCTTCAATAAACTTTTTCTCTTCTCATCATCAACACAATAAAGATAAAAGATATTAAGAAATGAATGAATTTTTGTAATTTTCTTTTATACTTTAATTTTCTTAATTTTATTTTTTTAGTCCGTTTTGGCATTCCATCTAACCATTTTTATTTTATTTTTTCCCATCATTCATTCATTCATTTAACACAATCCTGAAGTATACAA
Organism: Diogma glabrata; assembly: GCA_963693315.1. Classification (NCBI taxonomy): domain Eukaryota; kingdom Metazoa; phylum Arthropoda; class Insecta; order Diptera; family Cylindrotomidae; genus Diogma; species Diogma glabrata. The sequence goes on along the minus strand of OY856187.1, from coordinate 2,881,558 downwards.
AAAAAAAGAAGAAAAGCACCGAAAAGAAAGGATTTTTTATTCTTAATTTGGTTTTAAGAAAAATATGTTTTTTTTATGAAGTAAGATTGTTTCTGGACTTAAAGATCTTGATAGTAAAGTATTTTTTGTTTTGATTAATTGTAAGATTTGGGGAATAAAAATTGAAATAAGGAGTGGTGATATAAATTTAAAAAATCAATTTTAGGTTGCTAGCCTAACTTTAATTAGTTGAAAATCTATGAAAATGTGGTTATAATGTTATAATAGTAGTATTCGTGGATAACAGGACAGGACATGGTTTTAGAGATATTCTGATTTATTTACCACAGAACCGAAACAATTTGCGTTGTTTGTATTTTTAGTATTACTATTCTAAAAATGTTCCCATACCCTTAACCCATATTTTTATGCAAATACCGTTTTAAAATTTTCACCTTTTTTCTTAATTACAATTTTTCTTCGGGTACAATCTAATATTAAAATCTTAATCTCAGATCATTTTTTATTCTTGAAAATAATTAAACAAAAGCGTAACGACTTAGTGACATATTTTCTTTCCTTTATTATTTTTCATTTGTAAAAAAAGGCGATCTCAAAATTTATACAAAAAAAAGACTCGGTTTATCCAAAGGAAATTCTTCTCATTTGATTTTCTTAAACTATCCTTATATTCCACCTACATCAATCTATTTAATTTCTTTTTTATATTCATTCATAATTCCAAGAATTTTATTTAAAAAATTTAAGTAAATAATAAACAAATAGAATCTGTTCAGTTATTTTTGTTTTGTTTAAAAAACTATCCTCCTTCTTCTTTAGCTTTAAAATTAAACCAAATAAGAAACAAAAATTTTAACTCCGCCAGTTAGTCGCCAGTTTAAAGATCTTTATATTATTTGGAATAATATTAAACAAATTTTTGTGTTATTGTTATAACAGGTAAATAAGGATATTTTGTATAGTTAACACTTTTATGCATTTTAGTTAAAAAGCCGTTTTTAATAAAAAAATGTTAAACTCCATTATGATAAAGTGATTTGTTATTGAAGTTGATTTGGTGTGAAAAATTAAAAAATCAGGGAATTGAAATTTAAGTTTACTTAGAAGCATTATTATTTTAGCGTTATAAGTAGATTATTTCAGAAGAGGTCGTTAGTGCTCAATAAAGAAAAAGGACATAAGATGCCGCCGAGCTGATACTCCTATAGTTCTAATAGTTCTACTTGTTGCATGTTTAAAACATTTTCAACGTTTAATTAGCCTGTTTAAGTTTTTGTCCTCTTAACGGTTCGTTTGAACTTGAAAACAAACTTCCAGTGATTTCAACTTATGTATCACAAATCACGCAGGTCGATTTATAGTTTTATATGCAACAAAAACAAGCAATTCCTAGTTGAAGCTTAAGGTTTTGAACAACTATAAGTACAGTCCGCGAAAAAAAAACAATGTGATTGAAAAAAGACATTTAACAGAACTGTCTAATTAACGTACTGATGACGTTAGACCAGAAGACAAGAAATCATATGTTAAACGATGTCATAATTAGCGGATTTTTTGCCGATAATAAATCTATAACGGGACGAGCTGTAGTACAAAATTTGTCATCTTTTTTCAACTTCAATATGGATAATGTTAGATCCTATTCATTACGAAAAATATCATCGAGAAATAGTGCAACCCCTGAGTCACTGCAAATCATTATCGAATTTAAAGATTCTGTTACAAAATCAAAATTACTGCATGATAAGAAAACGTTGGGCAATTTATACATCAACCAAATATTTCCTAGTTCAGCTCCAGAAGATGCTCAAATTTATGTTAATGAAAGACTAACACCATTTAATGCCAGTCTTCTCAAATCCTTAAAATCTTTAAAAAATAAAAAGGTAATTCAGTTTGCTTGGTTTCGACACGGAATAATATATGCAAAAATCGATGATAGGGCTGGTTCAACTGCAATAAAAATTCAATCACATGACGACATCAATCAACTATTTGCTGTTTTAAATAAATGAAATATTAATCATATACTCATCATCACAAAAACAAGTACTTCGTTAATATTATATAAAATCTAAAAAAATATAAAATTGAAAAGAGATTCCGATACATTTGAATTATTGAAACCTAATTTAATTATATATTTAGTCTTTAGTTTTTTTCGTCATTTTAATTAAGTATAGTGTTAACAGATAATAAAAGCTTACGTTAATATAAGCAAAAAACTTTAGCTAAAAATATATAAAAACATATACTATCGTAAATATAATCCGAAATAACCTATTATTTACTCTTTTTTAGGCTAGCTGTATTTGCATATGCAGTCATGAATTTTTTTAATGATGATAATCTCAATGTTTTCGACAACAGCAGTAATAAACACTTCCTAACAAAATCGGAATATATCGTTGCAAATAATGGTAGATCAGGATTAAGTATTTTATATATAAATATTAACCGGCTTAAGAACAAAATTGAGGGAATTGAAGAGTTAATTCATAGTAATGGTGTAAGTATAGATATCATAGTTTTGGTTGAAACATTTTTAAACGCAAATGACATTAACATCAACATTAATAACTTCCATTCCTATCATCTGCGACGATCAAGAGAAGGGGGTGGAGTCAGTATATTCGTCGCTCACCACCTAGATTTTGAATTCAAATTTAGTATTTCCTTCTTTGAAAATGATTTCCTGGTTTTGCACTCAAAAACTCTAAAGATCAATATAATTGGAGTATATCGTCCAGGGCACACAGATTTCAATCAATTTCTAACATATTTTGAATCAATTTTAAAACGATTTAAACACTCAATTATTGTCGGTGATTTTAATTTAAACATACGTGATACGACAAATAGTAATGTATTCAATTATCTATCGAGCTTATCTAATAATGGCTTTTCTGTAATCAACCAGGTTGAAGACCAATTCTACACTAGACGTTCAAATACCGTTTGTACCTTTCTTGATCACATACTTTCCTCAATTCAAACCACTTTCTGTGTTTATTATGACTCCACGCACCTCAGTGATCATCGTTATCTACTATTTAAATTTGACATTCAAGATGTAAGGAATCAGACCCTAAAGTTTATCCATAGAACAAATCATGAAGAGATTAATAACATCATTCGAAATACAAACTACACTGATATTGATTTTGAAGATTTTTGCCACCAGTTATCCTCAACTATTGAACAAGCAACTAGCATAATACCTACGTCAACTCCAATTAATAACTATCAGAAACCGTGGTTCACCAATGACCTTAGCGATAAAATCAGCCTGCGGAATAAATATTACAAGCTTTCAAAAAAATATCCCACAAACAGTTATCTCACACAAATTTTTAAAAGGCTTAAAAAAGAAATAAATCAAGCTATATTTAGTAAGAAATCACGATATTACTCCAACGGCTTTTACCAAAATAAAAAAAATCCCAAAAAAACATGGTCATTGATATCTGAAATTCTATCTAATAGCAATAAATCATCAGTAGTTTCAAACATCACCTTAGTTAATAATGACATCACTTGTGATGATCAGAATCAAGTTGTTCAAATAATGAATGATTTTTTTGTTGATGTTGCTGATGATTTAACTAAACATATTCCTTTATCACTACCAATTGTCTGTCAACATGAACACGCTTCATTAGATAAATTCACTGACGTCTCAGAAGCCGAAGTTGCACAACTAATTTCTAATCTAGATCCCTCATCTGCAAGCGGATACGACCAAATTTCTGCTAAAATTATAAAATCTTGTTCTGACAATATCGTACCATCTCTAACTAAATCTATAAATAAATGTTTTCAAACCGGTATCTTTCCAAACTTCCTCAAAATAGCCAAAGTTATCCCAGTCTTTAAGAAAGGTGACAAAAGAGATAAAAATAACTATCGACCGATTTCCATACTGCCTGTCATCTCCAAAATATTTGAAAGGGCCATTCAAACGCAATTAAACAAATATCTGCTAGATAATTTAATCATAGACTGCAGACAATTTGGTTTTTTGAAAAATAGTAGTACTCTCTCAGCCGCTCTAAACCTTATTGAATCAATATTTCAAAGCTTAGAAAACAAGAAAAACACATCATGCCTCCTCATAGACTTAATGAAGGCCTTTGACTGTGTAAACCATACTGTATTATTATTCAAACTAAAAAGAGCTGGCATTACAGATTCTGCCCTCAAATTATTAGAAAACTATTTATCTAATCGCTCCCAATTTGTTCAAATTGGTATAGCTAAATCTGATGTAAAGCCAATTAAATGTGGGGTACCTCAGGGATCCATTCTTGGCCCATTGTTATTCTTAGTGTACATAAATGATATATTCAAATTAAATCTATATGGAAAGCTGCAATTATTTGCGGATGATGCGATAATGTTATATAGTTGCTCTAATCCAGAAGAGCAAAAAGTCCAAATGGAAGCAGATTTGCTGCTGCTAATAAATTGGTTAAATTCAAATAAACTGCGTATGAATATAAAAAAAACAAATTTTATAAACTTTTACATAAGATATCCCACTGTTAAACATACTTTTGAGCATATTATTATCAACAATGAATATATTAATAGAGTCGAATCTACTTGCTACCTTGGTCTTCACCTGAGTTCTAAACTTAACTGGTCACGCCATATTGATTATGTCAAATCTAAAATTTCTCCAATTGTAGGCGTTTTTAATAGAGTTGGAAAATATCTTACTCGTAAGGTGGCGAATCAAGTTTACTTTGCCCTTATACAATCCCACATACTTTACTTACTACCAATTTGGGGCAGTGCAACGAACTCCAAGCTGGAGGAAGTCCAAGTGCTCCAAAACCAAGCATTAAAGAAACTAAATTCACTTCCTAATCTAACTCCCTCAATTAATTTATATAATCCGCAAATTCTTCCAATTAATAAGTTAATCGAATTTGAATATATGCTCACGCTTTATAAAATCACAAACAATTTGATTAAATTTAATAACGTGTTACCAACTAATCAATATATCGCTGAACGCTCAGGAAGATATGCCAACCATTTACGTCCTCCAAATTATATTTACGCTGTAACTAAAAACAGCATATTTTATAAGGGAATACAACTTTTTAATGACATACCTGAGCCGCATAAGAAATGTAAAATAGGTGATTTTAAAAAGAGTGTTAAAACCAAACTATATGATAGCTATACCTTTGAATATAATCGAGATCACGGCTTAATTGACTACATAATATTTTAAACTTATTAATTTATTAATTTACTTCTTCCTAACCATTATTATGCTAAGAGTATTTCGTGTCATTTGGAATGCAATTGATTGCTGCTGTGTCGGTATGTATGTAAACATCATTTGCTTTTTTTCTTTTTTTTTTATTTTTTTCATCTCCTCATACTACGATTCTTAATTAAATTTTATGGATTCTTTTGAATTCTTTTTTTTTTGTATATGCAAGTCCAAGCAATGTCACTAATAATATAACTCTGCATAGGTTGAACATGAATTTCTAACTTTACTATTTATTACAAATTTAGATTATTTAGATTATCGAATTAGCGCTTGCAAGAGGAATAAGATTAAAACTAAAGTAATAGAGTAAAAAAGAATATAATAATGTTAAAAAAAAAAAAAAAAAAAAAAAATTATAAAATTAGAAATAATAGTAATAGTAATAAAAATATAAAAAAATATATAAAACCGATATAAAAAAAAAAAAAAAAAAAGAAAAAAAAAGAGAAAGAAAAAAAAAAAAAAAAAAAAAAAAAAAAAAAAAAAAAAAAAAAAAAAACAAGAATAATATTTATATCTTGAGATATTTTAAGATATTTTAAGTTATTTTAGGATATTTACGTATCCATAAGTATACCACTTAATATTTTCCTAATTAACACTTTATGTATTTTTGGAAAATAATAAAATAAAAAAACGTAAATTTAAAAAAATGAAAATTAGACGAATATATTCGTCAAAGATCGATCTGCTTAGTTGAAAAATGTTCAACTGGCTACTATATTTACCTTTCAAGTTACAGTACATTAGGCATAGATTTGACAAGTATGAATGAATATTGATGTGAAGAATATAAAATCAACCAAATGAATTAAATTTCGTTAATTATAAAGAATTTTGCCTTAACTATGGACAAAAGAAATTTGTTGCGAATAGTTAATTTTTCAACCAAATGAAATCACAATGCATATCTATTTCATTAGGACAGACATCGAAATTTTCAAAATTAAATCAAATTCCATTAAAACCAAAACTATTTGGCCCATCACCTTCACTCCTTTATTTGAGAAAGAAACAAAATACAAAATGATCGTTACCAAAAGATAAGAACACGATAAAAAATAAAAAAAAAAAATAAGGAAAAAGAACATTAAATTAAATTAACGTGACATAATTAAGTTTGGTTTTAATTTGATTTTTTTCTCCCTTAATTTTAGTCTTGTTTCTGTTTGTTGTGTTAATAGTTTTGTATTCTCGGTAGATTTTAAAAATAAAATATGGAGGGGCTAAAATCTCACAACTCTGAGATATCAAGACTTCGGTCTGGGTTAAGGATTTTGATATAGTTTTCGGCAAAAATCTTTTATGAGGACATGGTTTTTAGTTTTGGGCAGCGATGTATATCAAACATAACTTTTTGTTAATGTACATGTATTTTTTATCTCTGTTTAGATATGTATTACAAAACTAACACGAAACATCAATACGTTGTTGGAAAATTATAACAGATCATATATTAACATAATTTAGTGAAAAGATTATACAATCAGCAAACTACTCAAAAACCTCGCAATTTAGCGTTTCGAGAAAATATTTCAAAATCACAAATTCATATTTCTTTCATAATCCCAAAAATATTGTAAAATAAAAATTCAAAGTTTTTCTAAATTCTAATAATATGTATTCCAAAAGTTCTTAAAAATTCGAAAATTGAAACTTTTTTCAAAATTCCAAAAATTGTAATAAAATCAAAAATTTAAAATTCAAAATTCCAAAAATATTCCAAAAATTCTTACAAAATCAAAAATTAAAACTTTTTCCAAAATGCCAAAAATATTGCAAAAATTATTACAAAATTCCAAAAATATTTCAAAAACTATAACAAATTCAAAAATTTCCATGTCCAATTTCATTTTCAATTACATTTACGTCATAAAAACTGCTACATTTTTTTTTGACACACTTGACAACTTTTTTTTGACAAACTTATAATGCCATAATTCTCAATAATAATAAAATTTCATTTTAACAAATAATTAATTTTATTTTTTTCCAAAAAATTTTGTAAAACAATAAATAAAAATCTTTCTTTTGACACACTTGACAACCTTTTTTGACAAACTTATATTGCAATAATCTAGATTTTGGTCTCATATGCCAATCCCGACCATCAAGATTTCTCCAAACTCAATGTTCCTACTCGTACTCACTTAAAATGAACGTTTTTTAAGCAAAAAATATGCAAATTTCCTTGTTTTGACACACTTGATGATTTTTTTGACACACTTCCGGTACAGTTATCGAACACATCGTCCTTTCTGCTCTTACCATTGAGTGTACCTATTTTTAGAATTCAAAGTTTTTCAAATCCCTTCAGCCGTTTTCTAGATTTCGTCGGTTGTGACAGCCGGACGGCCGACAGACAGACATACATTTTTTTTTGTTTTTTAGAATCAGTAGGTTCTAAAACGTCGAGAAATGCCAAAAAAGTGGGGGTAAGAATTTCACTTTGAGCTCATGAATGTAATACTTAGGTCTTTCAGACCGAAGTAATATATATAATATACGTAAAATAAAGGTTATAAAAAAACAAAAGGATCCAAAGGGATATAAGTAATAATTCGCCTCTATATCATCTGATCTGATCCCTCAAAATAACCACAGAAATATTTTCGCATTTACTTCTGATTGATATCATGTTTCACAAATAACCAATTGAAAAATTATTTCAACATTTTTATAAAAACATAATAATAAAGGACATGACAGGAATGCTTTATTAAAATAATAAAAATATGTGAATACGAATTTGTTGGTGGTAACAAATATTAATTATTATTATTATTAACTATCGCCAACAAGTATTTTTTATTATTATTATTATGTTGATAAAAATGAATTATTATTTGATGATGATGAGGACCAAATTTATACGAAAAAAATATTTATTATGTTAAATTAAAATATATTTGTTTTTATTATTTATATATTTTATTGTTTTTGTGGCATTTTTATTGCTGGAATGAAAAACATAAAATTTTCATTTTAATTCAATGATATGATGAGATAGGGATGATTTTGGAATAGAATCTAAAAGTGGTATACAGAAAATATCGCAACTACTTAGAAATGGAACTCTATGTATCAGTTTTTCAATTAAATTTTTAAAAGACTTTGCCTCTTTTTCCATCTAACGCGAAAGCAATAAAGAAAAAAATTTAAGTAAAGAATATTCATCGGAGATATTCTTTTATCATGAGGAAGATGCATACATAGGCATATACGCTTCTGGTAAGAAAAATGATCGCTTATTTTTGTACAAACAGCATAATGAAAATCAAACTCCATGTAATAAATCTAATATCAAAATTAACTGAAAACCAAACCAAAACGGTTCCAATGATTAATATTCATAATTTTTCGACCCCAAAAAACAAAAAAACATTTGCGTTTTTCTTTAACAAAGGAAGTCACTTCTTAACCTCGGAATCATCAAACCAATTTGCTTCATATGAAAAAATAAAATAAAAAACCACCAAGCTCAGTATACTTTAATTCCCTTATAATTAAACAGGATCTAGGGTTTATAACCTTCTATGATATCTAACATATCATTTTTATAAAGAAATACCTATACACCTTGTAATTTTCAACCCTCATAATAATTTATTATTTTCTTAAAGAAATTTAGCTTTAACAAAAATGACTTTACGTATATATAATATCTACAATGACATTAATGATGGTCAATTTGATGTCATCAACCACAACAAGAAAACTTTTTTTTCTTCGTAATAAAAGGAAATTGTACGTATTAAAATGTTTGGTGGATTGTACAAAGTTTCATCCTTCCAAAGTGATATTCATATATCGTACAATTACAGTTTCTTGGTTATGCCATTGTTTTTCCGAAAGTATAATCGTTGGTTAAATTGCTTGGGGAATTATAGTATTGTATTTTCTTTATACATAGATAATTGGATTAGAGAAAACCAATAGTTTATTTAGGAAATCCGGTTGAAAATAATTCAAGATTGATGAGTATAACAGATTGTTGGTTTGTGGGTGGTAGGATAAACTATATGTGCCATCGTAATTGTTATTATTTTAAAGATAAATTTCAGACTATTCGTTTCTCACGGTTTCTTATACCAAAAATAAATTCAATTTATTTACCTTTTTCTGTTTCATCTAAAATAAAACATAATAAAATTTATTGTCTTATCTTTAGAAGAATATCAAAAAGAATACAATATTTAATAAAATTAAAAAATATTATTTTTTCTTCATTTCATTCATAAAAAAAAATATATATGTTTATACAGACATATGCATATATAAAAAACCACTTTGAAGGAAAAAATCTGAAACAAGTTTTTTAAGAGTTAAAATACAAGAAAAAATTTATTGTGTTTTTTAGAAAGACAAAAAATATTAAAAAGAAGAATCAGATGAGAGGATGGTACGTACGAATACAGTATGGATTGTGAAAATAGTAGGAGGATTATGTATGGCTCTTAGATATAAAGTTATGTAAATGGATTGTACATGATTTGAAAGTGATAGTATGACATGAAGAAGATGTAATCGGTTGGATAAAATCTTAAGAAAGAATAAAATATCATTAAGAGGCTGTAAATACAACTTGCAAAGTGAATTCGTTTAAATTCGATCTTTCAGTTATAAACATCAAGCTGCAGTCCACAATACAATGCGTTTAAGATTCTAAAGCCTCAACACAATAATGTCACACAACTTATCATGTTGAAATCACCATGATATGAAATTACACATTCACTACCCATTGACTACCATATTTTGATGCACGAAGGCATCAGTTCTTGTTAATTTGTAAATATAGTTAATTATCACGTAACACTAGCTATAACAGTGATATTATGGGTGCTGGTGGATTAACTTTATTAAGTTAACGGTGGTACCCTCAATTCTAGTTATGGGGTGTTCGTTGATGTCACATTGTCACGCTATTGCTTGCTTGAAGATTTGAATCCTTTATATAACCCTATTTCTGGGCTTTAATCATTAAGCAAGACATTACGTTACATGAACAAGAAATTTGCCACCAGCTGGATCTGTCACCAGTAACCTAATTTAAGATTTGTTCGTTCTAATTTATAAAAATACTTGCTTTTTACTTAATGTTATAATTTTATTTCCTCCATCTTATCATAAAATATTATATTAAGTGAAAATTCAAAACAAAATGATCAAAATTTTGTTACAGAAATTAACCCAAATATGATTGCCTCAAGAATGATTAAAATTTCTAAATTTCCTATTCCGTTGTCAAGAAATCGTCATATCAAGAACCAGTTACGGAAATTAAAGAAGACTTTTGTTGAATCACCTTTTGGAAGTTTAATTACATCTTACGAAGTAAATGCTGCTATCCTTAATTTAAATTCTGGAAAGGCAAGTGGAGTTGATAAGCTATTTCCAGAATTTTTCATTCATATGTCAAAAAATGCAAGAAAATGGTCAAATTTATTCACTAACTGTTATGATACAGGAAAAATACCATCAGTTTGGAATATGTCTACGGTAAAGGCCATTTTAAAACCAGGCAAAGATAAAAATGCTCCGGAAAGCTATCGGCCAATATCATTATTATGTGTTGCTTATAAATTGTTTGAACGAGTAATTTATAACAGAATATCGTCCATTATTGATGATAATGTTCCGGTTGAACAAGCAGGTTTTCGCTGTGGAAGAAATTGTTGTGATCAAGTTTTATCATTGGTGACTTATATAGAAGCAGGATTTCAAGATAAGAAGCAAACTGCTGTTGCCTTTGTTGATTTAAGTGCAGCTTACGATACAGTTTGGAAGAATGCTTTATTGGTTAAGTTGTTTAAAGTCATAAAGTGTCGTAAAACGATTAATATAATATCCGCATTGCTGTCGAATCGAAAATTTATTGTTTACTTAAATAACAAGCAAAGTCGTATTCGTCGCA
>OY856187.1:2685102-2870148 GCA_963693315.1 Diogma glabrata | reverse complement strand
CCAAAAATAAAGTTGGATCTGATTTTGCATGTAGAAAGATTAGATTAGAAAGGGTTGGAAAGTTGCACGAGGCAGAACTTGTCCTGGCACGCAGACTCTACGGTCCATAGCGCAGTGTCCGAGTTTGGTCTCATAACAACTATTCCACAAACCTTTCTGTAAGTTTAATGAAATCTAAAACCAACCGTATTGGCGATTGTGCTAGTCTCTACAGTTTCAGAGACAGAAATCCTAGCTCTGACACTAGAAAAGGCTGGGCATACACACAAAAAGTGCCTCGAGTCCCCCTCCTCTTCAAGACAACACCCACACTCAGGACTTTCACAAAGTCAGATGGTAAAAAGATATTTATTAAGATGTCCATGTCATTTTTTTTTTTTTTTTTTTAATAAAATGTGTTGTGTAATAGGGTTTAGAATATGTGTCACAACAACACATAAATACCTTTTAAGACCTAGGTCTAGACCTGGGTCCCACAACAACTGGCGTTCTGAGGTGTAGATTAACGCTTTTTTTAAACATCTGTGGGTTGAAGCCACCTGAGACTAAGTGTTCCGGCAAACTATTCCATTTGTACGCAGTTCGGACAAAGAAGTCTCTCATGTAAGGATCCGATCACAGTGCTGAGAGTTTTCCTCTTCAGACTTAAAAGAAAATTAACATTTTTTTTCTGAAATGCTGATAAACATTTTACTTTGCCTGCCTGTTAAAGACGCATTTCACAAGGCCTTCATCTTGAGGTTGGCATCCACCTTTAATAGTGACAAGGCAAACGTTTTGGATAACCCCAACTCCTAAAGCGGGTTCTGGACCTGAGTATTTCAGCCCTTGCAAGTTCATCCTCTTTTATGTTGCCCGGAATGCCACTATGACCTGGAACCCACTAAAAGTGATATTGTTGTGTTGCGCTATTCTACAAATATTTTTTCTACACTTATTGAAGAGTTTGGTTGATTTTGAAGAGTTGATTTTGCATGTAAAACTAAGCGGATAAGGATCCCACGATTTCATTAAATGCAGCTAATATCAAACTTATCGTTGGAGAAAGGAAGTCGTGTTCGATTCGTGCTTGGTACGTTTACAATGAGATCACATATCTCTTCTAAAACTTCGACGACAGTATTTGTCTCATTCAACACATTTTACAGCGTTGTGAAGAACGAAGGCCGAATTATGTAGAAAAAGATCCAAAGCGCAGACTTTTCATCTGCATTAAAAACTACAATGGTTTTTGGGAATTTTTCACACGATAAAACCTATAACTGTAACAGTGAAATAATTGTAAAATCCTTTCTATTTCGAGCATTAGCGACACCCATTTTGTTTTGCTTGCCCCAAGTAGTCGAGGAGTCAAACTCATTTAAAAATCAAATTTTAATGCAACTTTTTTAAATATCTTATAAAAAAATGTTGTATGCTATTTAGTGCTAGAAAAACGGCACAATTCGGGACCTTTTTTAATATTCCGGGACAATTTCAATGCGGAACAGCAGGCTTTAATCCGGGACTGCCGGATTGTCACCCTAAGCTTTTAGGTTCTCAAGTGTGAAATTATTTTATTTAAAGGATAATAGGCAATTAATAAGCACATAGAGAAAATGCAAAAACTTGGAATAAAAAAAGGCTTCCAGTTTAAAAGATGTATAAACTTTTTTTGGACAACTTTATAAAGTGATCACTTACTTGTACATAAATCAAATAATCGATGTTTATCTATAAAGCAACATATTGCTACAATACCCTTATTAATTCGGTATTTAAAATTTAAATACAAATATGTGGTCTTATGCCCTAAAATTATGTTTATGTCATTGAGAGTTTTTGATTATTATATGTATACTTAAGTATATATGTACTATCATTCAAGATAATATGGTTACTGAACCATCTATTTCTTATAAAATACCAGAAAACGTGGTTTATACATTAAATACAAAAGAAGTTATTCCTATCTTTTAAAATAACACACTCAGTAAGTCAGTAACGTTAGTTTTTTTGTAATATATTTAAAAAACAAAATCATAAAAGTTGTGCTGTAGTTTTCTGTTTTTTAAACTTTCCATCTCAATAAGTTTTGTCTAGTTACGAATAAGAAGTAAAAATAAAATATTTTCACGTTTATTTTGTTTCGTATTTTAACTTAATAAAATAAATCAACATTCACAGACTTTAAAGAATTTTTCCTTGATTTTAATTTTTATTCTTTTTGTGGAAGGAAATAAAAAGTTAGAATAACATAAATCGACTTTTCAAAGTAAAAAAGTAATCTTACCCTCATTTGTCCTGCTGTAACACTACAATCTGTATAAGCACTTAATAAATCAGCGCTTAAACTATGACATTGTCTTATTTTCGATGCCAATAATAAACATGTTGCGCCGAGCAATTGAAATTGATGTCGGGTAATTGAACATACAGATAAAAAACGATCCATATAATTGATCGCAAGTGGGAAAACTTGTCCTTCACAATGTTGTTCATCACAAACCTATAATAAATATCAAACGATAAATTATGATTAAAAAGATCATAAAATACAACATATTTTATGATCAAATTAATCATTTATACCTCCATCATCCATAGCGCAACAACACCACGCATGAATGGTTCAATGTCATGCTGAACATGTTTAAAATAATCATATGCTATAGTGGTTGATCGTTCTAAGCATAATAAGTTTATAATAACACGAGGATCACTGATCATTGTTTTATCAATTTCTGCACAGTTTATATCCACATTGGTTTCCGGTACAATTTCAGCACATGTTAAATCCATTTTATTCATATTTTATTTTGAATGAGATCACTAAACAACACTGAAATATTTATTTCCACTTTTTATCAATGAATTTTTTCTTTTTCACTTAATTTATATATAATTATCACTTTATTATTTCATAGTGTAACTAATATTTCTTTATTTTAATAATTGATTCACTTAGGTCTTAGTTGAATTGAAAAATTTCATTTAATTAATAGATGATCTTTTTCTTATCAACAATCTAAACATAAGTACATGTAACTTTTTCTCATTTAAACTTTAATTATTTAATGACCATACCGATTGAGGTCCTAATAAGATCTAAAATATTTTCCTTCTCAAGAACTTTAAAGTCATACAAAAAACCTTTTTTGTTTCGTTCTTTCCTTTTCTTTTTTATTGTGTTTTGAAGGAAAAAAACATCAAGTTTCTTTACTAACAATAAATTCAAAAATTATAACAACCACCCGGCTTTTTTGTATTTTGTTTTGTTGGATAAAAATGTGTTGGTATTTGGTGATCAGCGATAGACCGGCTGTTTTCTTTTTGATTATTTATTTATTTTTAAATATGTGTCAGTGCATGTTTATAATATTAGTGCTGTCTTAAAAAACATGGTCTTGAACAGAATTCTTGATGTAAAAATATGTCAACCATTTTTGGAAGCTTTTGTAAAATTAGGTGATAAAAATGAAATTAAACTCATGCGCATATTCAAAGTCATAAATCCAAAAGAAAAACTAACTGATAAATTGTGTATGTAGCAATTCAACTTCTCTTCATTTCAGAACATTTTGTTCAGCATGTGTGATGATCATATTAAATATTTTATCTCCAAATTTAACTGTTCTGGATAAATTCCTTTGTTTTAACATCATTGTAATTTCATATGCCTTTTGTGCCTGGATTCTTATAAACTTTAAGCCCAAAATAATAACGTAAAATTGAGAGTGATTATACATTTGTACACATACCGTGTATGTTATTTATGTACTATTTTATTTTTAAATAAACAATAAAACATAATGTGTGGTTTTAATACTTTTTTTATTCATGGTTTCTTTAGAATGAAATTCGCGATCACCAACACACCAATAAAAATAAAATTCTTGCAGACGATTGAAATAGAATGAATAAATAATAATAATATAATAATTACATTTGCCAGAAGACTATAATTCTCCCAGTTTTTACGACCATATTCATATAGAGAATATTTAGTTCTTTTAATTTTTTTGTGCTTTTACGTATTGGTGTTAGAATATGCTTTAATGAAAGTTTTATAGATTTTTTAGACCTTGTTATTATTGTGGGTTAGTGACACTGATGAGGATAGATTTAGCAGAAATATGTTTGAAATAGATCGGAATCAAATTGGAATGATTGTGTTTAGAATTTTAGCGCATGTTTTTGTGAGTCATATTTAAACGTGTATTATGAATGGAGTTGAAAGTCTGTTTAATATTTTCTTTGTCGTCTTAATTAATTTGTTGTGTTGAAACTTGTTTTTATCAATTAGACATAATAAGAATAAGCAGAAAAAAGCCAGAATTGTATACTAGATTCTGTTAAAATACTATCTCAGTAAGAAATATACGTGTAACTTTATTTCGTATAAAATACTAACTTTACAAGAAAAGATCTCAATTCATAGAAATAGTAGTTAAATTTATTTTAGATAATGTGAGTATTTAATAACTATATATGTTCATGTCGGTAAGAACAACAAAACTACTCGTAAAAATAATGATTGTTACGATAAAAAACACTTTAAAGGAAAGGTTTAAACTTAAAGTCAAACAAAACAATGCTGTTTTCGGTCAATGCGGTCTGAAATACTTAACTATCGTTTTTTTTAAGAATCGGGCAGTCGCGGAAATTTTCAAAATTTTTTTTTACAAATTTGGTATCAATTGATCGGGCTTGGCTATCTCTCGAAAACTTTATGAGATTGGGGTGGTAGGACCCACCCCCACCCCTTTACACCCTCTTTAAGTTTTAGCATATAAAAATCTTTAAAATAAATGGAAAGAGATAAAAAATATTTAATGGCACCATTATCTTTTATTCAGACCGGTGCAACTTTTGAGTCCAAAAGTTGGTTTGCACCCCCACCCCTAACCAACCCCGTGGGTGGGGTTGACACATTAAATGAGTAAAATATGCATGTGGGGTATCGTTAAAATCAGAAATTCATAACAAATACAATCCCTCATATTACCCCCTGATCGTTGATATAACCATTTTTTACTCCCAAGGGGGTACCCTTATCGTAGAAAAAAATATTTTTTTGCATGTCATGTTTGGTGTCGATTTCAATATAATCAGGGATTCTGAGTTCGATGATGATGATAAAAATGGGGGCCGGAGTCGAGGTAGTCCAAAAAGGGGTGGAGTTTGGGGGGTCGGTTATAAAAAATATCGAAATGATCGTCATAATAAAAATTGGGGTCGGACTCAGGGTAGTCCAATAATAGGTGGGGGTTGGGGGGTCGGTTGTACAAAGTATCGAAATTATTGTCATTATTATCGATTTTTACATATTCGAGGATGGTGAGTTCAATGGTGATGGTAAAAATGTTGACTGGACTGAGGGTAGTTCAATAAAGGGTAGGGGTTGGGGCTCTGGTCATGAATAGTATCAAAATTATCGTCATTATTATTGATTTCTACATATTTGAGGACGCTGAATCCAACAGTGATGTTTAAATGGGGATAACAAATATCAGGGTGTCACTAAAGGGTGGGAGTTTGGATAAATTGAGGGTACTGAATGCAATGATGATGCTGAAATTAGTATTTGGGGTCCATGCAAGAAGCTAGAAGATAAGAGTTTGGGTCTAAAATTAGGGAAATGTTCAAATATACATAATAAATATTGGTGTTTTTATGAATCAAGAAAACTGAATCCAATGGTGGTCTTGGACTGATTGCAAGAAACCTTAGGAGCAAAATCAGAAGCTGGAGGATGGGGTGGAGAATAAAAACATGTTCAAATATACATTATACACCAAGGCTAGAGTTGCTTAGCAAAGGCACCTCTTTAAAGTGGGTTATTCTTAAATGTTAGTTGAATTATATCGTCAAATTGATGTATCATCGAAACATGTCAGAAAAATATTTTAAAATTATTAAATAGATGAAAAACGTGTTCTAGACAGAGTTGTGAAAACTTGACCATTTTTGATTTTTCTGAAACTTGGCATGTAAGTAGTATGGACAAAATAAAAAATACTACTTATTTTAAAATTTTTTTAAAGTGCTTAGTTTGAGCATAGGGGGCACCCCAACATACATCAAAAATGAAAATTCTGTCAATCCGATGTAACTTTGAAATTAAATTGCTAAAGAACGGCTATACCGATTTCATCAAACTTTTTTTTGTTTGATAGATAATTAGTTAGTCCTTTGAAAAAAAAATTAATTTATTGTTTTTATAATTAATTTTAAATAAAAATATTAAAAAAGCTTTTTTAAAGATTTCGCTATTGTCGAAGATCAATTGGAATTTAATTAATTTTTTTTCTGTAAATAGTTCTATCCTTACTCTAAAATATATCAAATTAACTCAGAGGCGTTAATTTTCGTTCTTGAGATATTTAATTTTAAAGGTTTTTAGTACGACTGAAATTCGAATTTTTCTTCATTTTTTCAAACAACTTCCATTAACAAAAAATTTTAAAATCAATTAAATTTTAACTTTTTTTTTTAAATATAGCTCTAACCTTACTTTAAAATATATCATATTTACAAAGAGGCGTTAATTCGTGTAATCGAGATATATAATTTTAAAGATTTTTAGTCCGATTAAAATTCTAATTGTTCATTATTTTTTTGAACAATTTATATCATCAAAAAATTTTAACCACTGTTATATTATTATTCTGATTCAACAATCGCCTGTACCATTGGCGCATCGATTGGTTATTATTATTTTTTTTCTAATTAAAAAGTGTTGTGTAGTAGGAACTACAAAATGTATCACAACAACACAAAAATACCTTTTAAGACCTAGGTCCCACAACAACATGCGTTCTGAGGTGATGGTGAAAGCTTTTTTAAAATGTTTAAAATAATGTACGCTGAAAGAAGTCCCTTTGCATTTTGTTACCATGACAGTGAGTAATCTCGACAGTTTGACTGTTTGCACAAACCGATTGACGAGTTAAACGGGGAAAAAAATATGTTTGAGGCATGATGGATCTGATTTCATCGAGCACTGCCGGGGACAATATTTATAAAAACAACGAGATCAGCAACCGTGCGACGATGTTGTAAGGAATAAAGATATAATGTTAAATTTCGTTGACCAACAATTCGTATAGCACGCTTTTGAACAGAGTCCAAAAGAACCAGGACGGTAACAGATACAGCGCTCCAAACTTGACAACAATGCAGGGACGAATATAGGACTTACAAATGTGGGGTAATTGATACGGAGTAAAATAGTTCTTACATCTATTGAGGAAAAACTTTTGTTTTGAAATTGAATTGACATACTCGAAAGTTTTGCCGCTTTCGCTCTGTCAATCTTTGCTTTTTCGTTTTCAATTATCTGGTTTGATATTTTGTTGGCCTTTAAATATTGGGATAGATTAACAGAATTCTTTTTATGAATCCCATATATTAAATAATCTACGTTTGTTTCTAAGAGCCAATTTGGCTGCCTTCGAAAACAAATATTTTTGTTGGGAGTTTCATTATTGAAACGGGAACGAATTTATTAATACCGAATTGAATGATTTCAGTTCAGTAAAGTTTTGAGTGGAAAAAATTACATCGTCAGTATACAAATAATGACGATCAAAAGGGAAACCTCGAAAAAAACTTCGGAGACCATTGGTATGCATTTTTAAAAAGTGAAATATTTAACGGGGTTCGGGAACTCTAGTTTTTAGTAAATCAGTTTTTGATAACTGCGATGTGATTAGATAATGGTCAGAATTTTCAATACTACCCTTATTGACATCGAAACTCGTAATATCTGGCATAGAGGTCTAGGTGAGATGTGAGATAGAGGTCTAGGAAAAAACTTTCATCCTCGCCATTACGAGAAGTAATCGTGCGATGCGGCAAATATTTCTGCCTGCCTTCCATTGTTGTCGTCGGTCGTTTTGGAAAATGCTAACCACGATTTGTTGTGGACGTTGAAGTCACCGATAACTATAACCTCACAATTTTGAAATTGTTGACCACAACATTAGTCAAGAGATTAAAAAAATTGGGATTATGTTTGTTTGGGGACCGGCATAAAGCTATTGTGAAAAAAATTTGAGGTAGACAAACCTTTAATACTACTGTGTTGTAGCCATCACCATGTAGTTCAAAATTTGGAAAGCGTTTATATGCAAATGTATGCACATACACCTTGATGAAGTTTAAAAGCCGATTCAAACCTATATTTGGGACCCAGTGCTACGTCACACGGATAAATTTCAGAAACTTTTGTTTCTGTAAGAAAAAGAATGTGGGGTTTGTCATGCTCGAGATGATGTTGCACGGCGTCACGGTTGGCATTTAATCCACAAATATTTTGAATGTGTATTTTAAATTTTTTATAAAATGTATGAATCATTTCATCAAAAAACAATCTGTTTTAAAAATGGGTAACTAAACAAAAAATCCTATCATATAATAAAATATGACCTTTGCCAATATTTCATGATAGGATGTAAGAAATAATCAAACAAGTGAAAAGAAAATTTTTAAAAAATTTAAATAGTTACATAAATATTTTCCATGTTGTTTCCACGAGTTAAAACGCAATAAAGATCACCAACAGGCTTTAGTCTATACCTGTTAAAAGTCTATATACAACTGGTGGCAATAGGTTCCCAGAGGTTTGGTACTTTTCATGGTTTGACCCTACCTGACTCCTCTCTAGTTTGTATCCACCAGGGGGTGCTAATAAAGGAGTACCTTCCCGCGACCCGGGTAGCTAAGCCAAGGTCCCCGTTCCCGCTAGACATGACAATAGGTTTACGGGTTGTAATAGCAGGCTGGAGCCCACTATAGCTCAGGTACCTCGGGTTCGCTAAGTCCCGTATGGTGGTTTAGTCAGACCAGTGACCTCTGAGAATGTTGTTTTATTATTCATATTCAAACATTGCAGGTACATTCGCGCAATGATTGGTTATTATATTGCATCATTACTCTTGTTCAATCGGGACCATTGGTGTAGCGATTTATTTCTATCATAAAAATTTGGATTATAGTCACTATGATTGGCTTATGTAAAGAATTATGGAGGTTTGGATCAGCTACAAATAATGGACAAGTGAAACATTTTATTTAATATAAAAAAATATATTCCATGTCGTGGTGGTGATGGTCTTGGTTCCTTTGGCTTTTGGGATCATCAGTAATGAGTTGTAGAGATATCTATTCGAACTCACAGACTGAAACTAGTCGGAATTTTAATCTCAAGGCACAAAACTCCTTGGATGTTCCTGATTCTGGTTCCATTATCAGGAACGCACGATGTTCATTACAATCCAAAAACCGAACTATAGAGGAATATAGCAAAAAAAAATCCACCAGATTTCAAGTAAATCGTTTAAGCAGAACTTGAGATATATCATATCGACCATCTTGAAAAAAGCAGTGTCGAAAAAAATTAGCTGAACAATAAACAGGTAATAATTTAATATAACAAAATACGTTATAATATCAAATTATTGATTGCCAAGTATATATGGAGTTTGATAGAACTTCCCAATGGAACTCGTGCTCAGTGATTGGGCTACGCCTGCCGTCTATTGTTTGGTTTGCTCCACCCGACCGGTTTAGTTGCTGCGTTCCAAATGTCGCTGTAACTAGGAAAATAATTTTGAAAAATTCTTTTGAAGACATATACTTAAAGGTTTAAACTTTAAAGATATGCAATTCGATTTCTTCAAATCGATTTTTTCAAATTTTTAGACATGAATGCCCCCTTAAAAGCATCAAATCTCTTTATTTTTATTTCCCCACTAATCCTTTCGTTAGGAAATCTATATTTATGTAATTTAGATGTTGATTTAATTTGATGATGAAAATTAACCATTTTTTGTTTGTATAATTGTCACTGTTTGCCTAGGCAATTATTCTTTATACGTTCATCTCTTTTGATGTTTACAAATCACCTTCGCCTGTATTAATTTTACAATATAATGTAATCAATAGTATAATCAATTATTTCGGTCTGAAAGACCGAACCTTTGGCATTTCTCGACGTTTTAGGACCTACTGATTCTAAAAAAGCAAAAAAAAAATTTATGTTTGTCTGTCGGCCGGCCGGCCGTCCGTCACAGCCTACGAAATCTAGAAAACCGCTGGACGGATTTCAAAAATTTTTTTTCTACAAATAGGTTTACTCAATGGAAAGAGCCGAAAGGACGATATGTTCGATAACTGTACCGGAAGTGTGTCCAAAAATTCTTCAAGTGTGTCAAAACAAGGAAATTTGCATATTTTTTGCCTAAAAAACTTTCATTTTAAGTGATTACGAGTAGGAACATTGAATCCTACTCGTATTATATCCTACTCGTTTTTATATTTTTTTGTTGAGGCTAATAATATCAAAAATATTTACTAATTATTTTAATTTTATTCAGTGAAAAGAATGTGATGGTTAATTATATACATCAATTTTTTGCTGTTTTTCAGTGAAAAGCAGTCGACATTAGAAATCAAAAGATTCGAAACCTGGTATTAATCGTTAGAACTACGTTCTGCATTGCTCTACTTACCTATTGGCTATTAGATTACATTAAGTTAAGAGTTAATTTTTTAAGTAGTTGGTTTATATTTAATACATTTATTTTAATATTTATAATTTAAAAAAATATTTTGCAAAAACAAATAGTCATCAAAAAGTTTATTAAAAAATCAACTGATTGACAAAAAATTTCAAACTAATTTTTTATTCAATGTTTACCTAACAAAAATATGACGAGAAGGAATAAAAACAAAATAAACAATTGACAAACTTTCAACCAAACTACTGAATGTGTAAGTCATCATGTGAAACCAAAAGTTTTTTGTACAAAATTTTTCTCATGATAACTGTGCACACAACACAACTGCCTCGCCTTTCTTGATAAAGTTGAAAATTGTCATTTTCTTGACTAGTAACCATGAAATTGCTGTGGATGGGGATTTTTCGAAAAAGAAAGAAAGCTTGGCCTAAAAACCTGTTGGGGAAGTTGTAGTGTAGAAATTGACTCCAGTCAAATAAAAATGTACATCAACTTATATATTGGAAATTCAATATCTTATACTAAAAGTCAATAATCTTCACAGCAACTATTATTTATATAACCCAAACAAACTGTTATAATTTTCCCCAAAATGGTATGTCGCGACTTGTAATTTGTTATTTTCATAAACAAAACAATGAAAACAAATAACAATATTAATTTAATAAAAAACATTTTTGAAAAAATAAATTTCTAAGAAGAATATTGTTTATTGTATTCTTAATATTAAAAGAAAAACAATATTTTATCCAGTGGAGATTGAATGGTAAAGTAAAGTAATAAAAGAATAAAAGGCCTGAGGAGTTCTTAAAAGAAAAATTTAAAATGACCTTCAAAAATATAAGAAAACTGAAAATCACCCTTAAAGTATTTGTGAAAAATTAACGATATAGAATTAAGTCCCCTGCTAAAGAAAAATCTTGATAACATCTGCGAATTTTTTTCGCTTTTCAATTATTTTCTAGACTATATTGTTTGATACATTTTCATATACGTACGTGTTATATGCGTATATGTATATTATATATAGTATATACTATAGATTTATTATCATTTGAGGTCCGGATTTCATATTTTTTTCCTATCTGAAATTAAAAGAAAATAGAGCAAAATTTTTGGTTATATCATCTGGATTCCTTTTAAAACTTTCAAATCTAACAAATCTCAAAAATAAAGAAAAAAAGTAATGCATGTTTATAATAAAGCAAAATAGGAGAAAAGTAAACCTACAGGTAGCCTAGCCGACAGTTTGTATTTGTATTTTCTATAATATATAGTTTTATTTTCTTAATATGACGAAGAAGTAAAAACTTAAAAATAAACGTAAGAAAAAGAAATATAATTATGAAGGGTTCCTTCCAGGTGTTTGCGTAACTAACTTAAATAATAATAATAAGAAAAACTACGACAATTGCCTTTGTATATAGTTTCTTGAAGGTAATGATCGTAACAATGGCACTATAATTTTGTATAGTAAAGCATGCACACATTTGTTTAAAAAGTAAATAGGGAAAATGTATAAAGTTAAATGAATTGAACGGTTTTTACCGATTTGTATTCTGTACATTTTATAATTCGTATTAGTTATTGATATTTGTTACGAAGAATGTGTCTTATTTGAATGTTTGAAGTATGTTTATATATATTTTGAAAATATGTATTTGTTTTTCAAAAATTTCATATTTCTAATGAAAAGAAATTATGGAAATCGTTTCCTTCTTCATTAACTTGATCTAAGCTTTAATCCTCTCATTCCATGATTTAAGAAATAGATAAATGTTGGGAGTCAACATTTAAATCAGTCCCTAAAGAGTTTTACAGACCAAAGGCATAATTTTTTTAATGTAGAACTTTTTTTCTCACGAATCTGTCTTGCTTTTTCAAATTGCATAAAAGCTCAAGCCTTTTTTAATGTCATGATAATTGTTCTGATTGTCACCTCTAAGGTGATAGTATAATCTGCATCAGATAACTAAACGTATGTATATATGAGCTAATGAATCAAGGTCGTTTGTATTTGTATTTGCCCAATTTGTAATTTAAAATTTGGTGGAAACCCATCCATACAATTAATTTTTGAAGCCTGTTTAATCAGTTTTTAGGGAAGCGATATTTAGAATTATATATATATATATATATGTTTATATATATATATATATATATATATATATATATATATATATATATATATATATATATATATATATATATATATATATATTTAATATATATATATATATATATATATATATATATATATATATATATATATATATATATATATATATATATATATATATATATATATATATATATATATATATATATATATATATATATATATATATATATATATATATATATATATATATATATATATATTTATATATATATATATATATATATATATATATATATATATATATATATATATATATATATATATATATATATATATATATATACATTTTAAGATTTTACTCAAAACCGTCCTACTTTGAAGTTAAAAAAAATGTTCTTGTTAATTCAAAAACTGTCTTCTTTTGGAATTTTGTACTGGTTAAAAACAAGGATTACAGCTGTCATGTTAGCTTAAAAAATGTTCCAGTAAAATTATTTAAATGAATACCATTTGTCTACATTTTAGAACAAATATTTTATAATAAGATATGTAAATTAAGATCATTTAATTATCGATAATCATATGACCATCTTGATGTGAATTTAAACTAGGTCAATCAAATTCAACATCAAAATTGTAACTAACTAACGATGCCTTCTTCATCAATTAAGCTAAATAAACGATATATTATTACAACAAATAAAAATTCCAATATAATTTTTGTGATTACAGTTCATAAAGGGATAACAGAAGAAATAGAACATGTAATACCGAAATAAAATCAATAAAAATTAATTTATTTTTTTACCATCTGCCGATCATTATCGTTTCACCTTTAAAATCTTTGACAATCATCATATTCACTTTCAATAAATAGAACATTCATATTTGAACTTATTGGGGTAGAATAAAATAATAATAGGTAAGTAAACATGATTCTTATATGATTATACAAAGGTATAAAAATTACGATTATTGTGTTATTTAACTTAACTTTTGAAACTGTTTCGATCACAAAGAGCATCTGATTTTTTCAATTTAATAAAATTTTACTATTCCTCACTTAATCAATTTAAGAAAATAATCAGAAATCCAATAATCACACAACTTTCATGCATAATTAAAAATATCCAACCCATTTAAAACTTGTTAATCCTTAACCAAAAACTATTTAGTTTAATCATCAACAAAACCATATAAATTATTTAGTCATTCGTCCATTACCCAAGCTAATTAGGATAACCCACAATCACACCACGAAAAAACAAGAAAGTTTTGAAATAGCATAACAATAAAGCAACAACAAAAAACTTAACTCAATTAGATTCCCAACCATCTCAAAAAAAAACTAAAAATACAAATATAAAATTAAATTAAAAAATTTATGAAATATTTTATAGGAAAAAAAAGAATGAAATGTATTTTGTAGAAAATCCTTAAATATATACCCTGAAAATCCAACTTAATTAGAAAATTTGTTTATATTCATTTTACATGAATTTCAACAGCAACACGATGAAAATGAAAAAAAGATTTTCATTACGTGTCCATTCATGCATACTCTAATATCAATTTTTTTGTTTAATGTTTGTATTATGTGGCTTAAGAATTTTTATGCGGGTGCTATGGTTTTGCTTTATCTTATATTATTTTAATATATTTTAGGGAATCGTAAAATTGTAAATTAAGAATTTGCGATAGTATAAAAAAGTATAGAAATCTGTAAAAAATAGTAGTTGGATTAAATTGAATTTCAGTCTTTTGTTTTGTAAAACAATTATGCATAGATTCCAAAGTTAAAAATATGAAGGAGTTGAAATTTCAAGACTCTTTGAAATCAAGACTTCGTTTGCTCTTTTTTAAAAACTCTTTGTATAAAAGTACAAAGTACTGTACGTTGCTGGAAAATTATAACAGATCATAAATTAACATAATTTTGTGAAAAATGATACACTCAGCAAACTACTTAAAAACCTCTCCATTGCGTTCAGCAATTTGAACTTTTCAAAAACAAACGACCTTTTATCTACCAATATCTAAAGTTTTCTATTATAGTACAGAAAACTTATCAGAAAACTTTTTCGATTAGGTAAATGCTTCTTTTCAATAATTACAACTAACACGAGCTGATGTTTTCTTTTTAGGAAACCCCTCCATTTAGTCTAAATGTTTCTTTTTAATAATTGTTACTTTTGTGGAGAACATTATTGATTCTGACGATCTGATATTTTCCAACTCTTTTTATTTAGTGCAAATGTTTTCTTTCAATAATTACAACTTTTGTGAAAAAAAAAACTTTTAAAAAAAAAAATAGAACCGACTTCAGAAAAAACAAAAGAGGCACAAAAAAGTGAAAAATAACTCAATTGTTGCTTTTAGAAACAAAAATACGTTACATTTTGATTAATTTAATTTAATTATATAATTCTATAATAAGTATAGACAAAAAAAATACGCTATTATTACTTTTTATTATAATTATTATAGTTATTATAGTTGTTATAATAGTTATTATATTTTAAAAGTTATTTGTAGTACAAAACTGTTGGAAATCGGTGCCAAGCCCGAGACATATTAGTCGGTTTTTCGTCAATGTGGCACCGACCTCGAACAGTTTTGTACTACAAATAACTTTTAAAATATAATAACTATTATAACAACTATAATAACTATAATAATTATAATAAAAAGTAACTATTTTAAAATAGTAACTTTGCATAATAGCGAATTTTTTTTGTCTATAGTAAGGTATAATTAAATTAAATTAATCAAAATGTAACGTATTTTTGTTTCTAAAAGCAACAATTGAGTTATTTTTCACTTTTTTGAGTCTCTTTCGTTTTTTCTGAAGTCGGTTCTATTTTTTTTTTTAAAGTTTTTTTATTTTTTTATTTTTAGTGTAGTCATAAAGCAAATATCGGCTAGAAAGTGTTCTAAAAGTAATAACTTCAAATTCTGGAAAAACTTTCATCAGTGGCAATCTATTAATTATGGTTTAGCGATTTTTTGCACAAACGGCATACATATTTCCTGTGATAGAAAATTATTTACGATAACCTTGACAAGTAAAGCAATATAATACTGCCCAAAATATCCAAACAGAATAATATGTTTTGACGAAATCAGCGAACATGCATTAAAAATATGGTTTTTCTAATTTTATAAATAACGGTATTTTTCACATCAAAGAAAAAATTATGGGACCCTCTGGGATTAAACTCAAATAGAACACAATTTAAATCGTCCAAATCAAACGAGCCGTTTTTGAGAAATCGGTGTACTACTGTAGTATAGTTAGAGGTACTTACTTCGATTCGAAGTATTTAGAAACAAAAAAGAAAATGACTTGGAAAAAAAAAATTAACCATTTGCTTTCGGGCACACGTCTGCTGCTGTTTTTGTCTTCGGCTGCTCTGGCCAGAGGTGAAATTGGTCGTGGATGATTACTTACTAATGGTGCCTTACCTATACTAACATCAGATGAGCAGACAAGATAAAATTAAAAGGGAAAAGATATTTGGGGAGAGAACGACTGGATAAAACAAAACAAGCCAATCAACCACATGAATGAAGGACCCTCTTAAATTCACCCTCACGTTAACTTCAAGTTTTAACTGAACCGTATCTTAAGAAACTACAGGATTTTGATTTATAGTCGGTAAGAAATTACGTATTCTTTGACGTTTTATTTGATATCAATTTTGGGTTAGGAATCAATTTTATAAATCCATTAATTCTTTCAAAGCGAACAACCACAAAATACCATTACCGATCTTCGATTATCACTGGATAATTACAGGCATTTTACGTTTTAATTAACTCACTATATATACATATATATACCCATACACACATATATATTCATATATACACAATATAGTGAATTTTAATATGTTAGTCAATACATTCCATACATGAAATCATTAATCATAATGATAATTATTGTTTTTATTTCCTATTCAAATTAACAGTTCAATTACTGTTCATAATAGTTTATCTTGGAAGATGATAGTGGTTTAATTCAAAATGTTTGGATTTTCTTTCCGAAATTTAAAAATAATAATAAAGTTATAGTATAACAGACAGGTAAAATTTTACATCATTTTTAATCGAAAAACTTTTAAATTTTAAATGATAGCTTTTCAAAGCATAACCTCAAAACGTATCAAAAAAAGTATGGTGTTTGGTCTTATTTTAAAACGGTAGACAATCAAAAAGAAGCGACTTTTACTAAAGGTTCAAAGGTTATAGGATGTACAGGATCAAACACCAACCGCCCTAATAAATCACCTGAAAATACATGACCTTGCAATTACTAAATGGATGGTTAAACAAGAAATTGTAATAAAAAAGACCAAAAGTATTAATCTTCAACTATGCTCCAACGGTTAGTTGTTATTTCAAATTCACATTTAAATAAATGTTGCTTTTGGTTATACCAAAAACAAAATAGTCGATAATTAAAATAAAACATACTAATAATAGTAAGCAAATTTGAGGTGCCTATTATTGCACAACCTCCACGGTTCCTTTTGAACTTTATCGTTCATTCTTAAAGAAATTATATTTTTATCTTAGTTTGTTTTGTCATTATGTATAATATGTAGAACTTAGCGTTCGAATTTCAAAAACTAATCAAATGAAGAACCAAAAATCGTGTTTTCCTTAAGGAGAACATCTATCTACTAAAATCAAGGACAAAGAGGTAAAAATTTTAAAAATTTTTACTACTGTTATATGGTGCAACTTTGGTGTTCAAACATGTTTTGAGATAGATCCTCTTAATAGTTTCCGAAATCTGAAAACTTTTTGGTTTCGTTTTATGAAACAGAAAATCCAAATAGACTATAAAGAGCTCCATCTCACTGTGGCATCAAATCCAAATCAATAATTTCTTAACAGCAACCATTCAACATAAGTATTCTACTTGCAGCATTACAATAAGCAAAACAAGTTTAAGATAATATTTTAAATTATCTTTCATAAAGAATTAAAGTTTAAATTTTTGATCTAAAAGAAATTCTTATAATTTCCATCTTTGGTTTACAATTTAGATGCGATTACATAGATAAGTTTCTATCTCGTACTTAATTTTCCAAGCAATTCTGATCGTCAATCTCAAATTAAACTCACAACAATTAGCTTTGGATGTTTACTGATAATTCATGCGATTTTGGGTTGTCTAGACGGAAAAGACCTGCTTTCGATCACAGTTAGATTTTTATTATTCTTTATCGACGAGTTTTCAATGTATTCCTGTAAACGGCGTTGTTACTTTTTTATATCAAATTACGTACATGTTGAAAACATGTATACTAATTACAAAAAAAATTGTCTAAGAATGAAACTAAATGTTATGAGATGAGTTCAATGGTTCCAAAGATTTGAATTCGTTAATCTGTCGTTTGATTGGATATATTTTTAAGAATCTTTACATCGTTTCTGTTAAATTCAAATTATACGTTTCTAAGTTACGTATAATATTTTTAGGTTTTATTGTTTGGTTGCAATCTGTTTAACAAAAAAGTTTACATAGTTTTACTGAACAGGACACGGGGTAAATTTTCAAATGTGTATTAGTTGGTGACATCTATTTAGTCTCGGTGGTTGTATGTAAAGTAGCTTTAATCAAAATAAATTTAAATGCTGTATCTGGAGATACAGACATTCTTCTCCACGAACCACTTATAAGCGTGTCCCGAGCTGCATTTGAATACTGTCATTTTCAATTTAATTCATCGTTATCCCAAATGAATAGTCAATACAACCCTCCTCCTGTCACCTGCAGTACGATTTAGATTAAATATTTGGGATGATCGATTAAACAACCGTTAGAGTTTTAGAAACGAGAGTGTGAGACATCCATCGTGTTTATTACAAGGTTCACAAATCTTTTGAATGTTAAACCCCAAAAAAAATTATTCAAAACATTATTAATATCTCATCTTCAGCTTATCAGTTGCTGCTACATGCGGTTTACAACGATATTTTGCATCAGTTGCTACCAACACAAACATGAAATTTATTTTTAAAATAACCTACAATTACATAATTGAAACACGGTAATATAACATGAGTGGAAAACATGAATATTACTGTTCTAACATATGACTATAAAAGAAGATGTTCTTGTAATGTCGTTTACTGTTGGCTCCTTTGCATCGTTTTTGGTTGATGATATAAAATTTATGCGAAATCTGAAGCAATTTGTGGGTCCCCAAAACAAATAAACAAAAAAAAGGAACTATCCTTGGTTGAATGTTTAAACGATGGGAGTTTAAAATTATCAAATTAAGATTAACTTCGCATGAAAATTAAGAGCATCATTTTGAACAATGAAGATAGCACTCACGGTTAAAACTATATCAATTTTATGGTGCCAATTTGTACATAAAAACACATTGAATAAGTTGAAAGTGTTAATTCCATTACCTTTTAAATTAAATTTTGATAAATGTTAAGTAAAACTACAGTTCGTAATTATTTAAAGGCGATTTCAGTGTTAGAAAGAAATAAACAAAATTCACAGAACGAAGGGGAAAATCCTGATAGAATTCAAAAACTCGACAATTCTAATTTTATTCACAATTCTAGAAAAAAAATTGTGAAATATAATTTAAATAAATTATTACTCAAAACGAAAAAAAACTATTGTAGTACAATAATTTAAAAAAAAAAACCGGCAGCGGTTACATCACAGAAGAAATATTCTATAAAACCGACCATAGAATTATTAAAATAATTATATTAAAATGCTTGAAACTCCTTTAATAATTTTTATACAAATGATCAGCATCAGTTTTTTTCAAAATTCGAAACGTTCCTTTATGCATTGACCAACAAAATTTTAATATTTAGAAATTCACCTCCATCAATTTATTAAATATTTTCATTTACACCAACAACTAACTATTTCACTACAATTGAAATAAATATGTAAAAAAAATTTTCTTCTTTGTAATTTATAACTCTTCAAAAATTCGAACTGAAAGAAAACTGTTAATTTGAACTATGAATCAACGTCACAAAAATTAAACTCACATTCCGTTAAATCGCCCGTTTACCCAACAATACTACTATAATTTTCAATAGAATTATCTAATTGAAATGACCTAATGAATGTTACATGATGTCCGTTTTCCGCTAAACGTTTTTAACAACGATTGCACTACGACAAAATGTGATTTACTAACTGAAGGAAATGCACATACTAATTTATATGAACTAACACAACACATTATTGTCGCTACCAAGAGTAATGAATCGCCAAAATTTTCGGTTGTAATACCACGAGTCATTAAAATTTTTTCGAAAATTTTTTGATTTTACGAATTAAATTATTTAACAACACTGCGAATCAAAGCGCACAATAAACCACGAGTCCGCAGGACGAGTGGTTTAAGTAGTGGTTTGATTGAGCAGTGTTGCTTAAAAATAATTTACTGAGTAAAATTGAAAAATTTTAGACAAAAATTTCAATGAAGAGTGGTATTTAATGAGATAATTTTTTTTAATTACAATTTTGTTTAAAATATAATTATTAGTTTCTAAATAAAATTTTTCTACAAATTATTCAATAATACAAAATTATGTAAAAATGCAATTCACAAATAATAAAAATGTCCGTTTTCATTCACAAATGGTTGCATGTTTATGTTTATTTATCAAAAATAAATTAGAAATTTATAACAGTTATGCGCCTACTAAGATAAAATTATATTTCATTTTGTTAGAAGAATAAATGACAACAAAGAATTTTCATAACGACAAAGCAAAATTATCGACGACAAGAAGAATTGCCGACAGTTAAAGCAATGCCTACTGTTTAAATATCATAGTTTGTATGAATGAAAAATAAAATTTCTGACAGTAAAAAAAAATTATCGGTTGTAATACCACGAGTCATTGAAATTTTTTCGAAAATTTTTTGATTTTACGAATTAAATTATTTAGCAACACTGCGAATCAAAGCGCACAATAAACCACGAGTCCGAAGGACGAGTGGTTTAAGTAGTGGTTTGATTGAGCAGTGTTGCTTAAAAATAATTTAATGAGTAAAATTGAAAAATTTTAGACAAAAATTTCAATGAAGAGTGGTATTTAATGAGATAATTTTTTTTAAATTATAATTTTATTTAAAAGATAATAATTATTAGTTTCTAAATAAAGTTTTTTCTACAAATTATTCAGCTTATAAAAAATTATGTAAAATTGCAAATAATAAAAATGTCCGTTTTCATTCATAAATGATTGCTTGTTTATGTTTATTTGTCAAACATAAATTACAAATTTATAGCATTTATGCGCCTACTAAGATAAAATTATATTTCATTTTGTTAGAAAAAAATATGACAACAAAGAATTTTCATAACGACAAAGCAAAATTATCGACGACAAGAAGAATTGCCGACAGCAAAAACAAAGCCTACTGTTTGAATACCATAGTTTGTATGAATCAAAAATAAAATATCTGACAGCAAAAAAAAATTATCATTATAATTTATTTTATTTTATCGTCAAAAATACTCTATTAGGTATTCTATTCCAAATTAACTGTCCCACTCAAATCTTGAACGAGAATATTTTCCTGTTAATCTACGCGATAAACCCGTTGCAAGTACATTGACCTGGGATGTCAAAGGCATTAATGTATTTCAACCAGCTAATCAAAACGAAATTCGAGCTTTAAGGCTGTATAGTTTTACTTACAGTTTATTTTTTTGAGATGAATCCCCGCTTAGGCACTCTCCAAAAACAAATTTTCGGTTTTATTGTATTTTACTACACAATTTAAGATAACTCACTTCAAATTCACTGATCACTATCACAATTTAAAATCGACTGACTTCCAAACTCAAGTCAACCTATTAAAATTGATTTTTTTAACGGCAAAGAGAAAAAAAAAACAAATCCAGTCGGGATGATAAAACAATTAACATAGGGTGGATCATTCGTACTACCATTAATGATAGTACAGTGGAGCCACGAGATGCTCGCAACCCAAAATTTGGAAGAAAATCTCATCGCATTATTATTTCTTTTTATATTTAAAATCGATTTCATTACACTACATAAAAAAAAACCTACAGTGAAACACAGAACCTCCTTCTTTTTTGAAGTCGGTTAAAAAGTAACTATTTTAATATAGTAACTTTTTTAATGGCGTAATTTTTTTGTCTATAGTAAAGCATAATTAAATTAAATTAATCAAAATGTAACGTATTTTTGTCTCTAAAAGCTATAATTGAGTTATTTTTCACTTTTTTGAGCCTCTTTTGTTTTTCTGAAGTCGTTTCTATTTTTTTTCAAAAAGGTTTTTTTTTTTTTATATTTGGTGTAGTCATAAAGCAAATGTCTGCTAGAAAGCGTTTTAAAAGTAATAACTTCAAATACCGGAAAAAGTTTCATCAGTGACAATCTATTAATTATGGTTTTATGATTTTTTGCACAAACGGCATACACATTTCCCGTCATAGAAAATTATTTACGATAACCTCGACAAGTATTGCAATATAATACTGCCCCACAGCACCCAAACAGAATAATACGTTTACACGAGATCAACGAAAATGCATAAAAAATATGGTTTTTTCCAATTTTCTGAATAACGGTATTTTTCACATCATAAAAAAAATTATGGGACCCTCTGGGAATGAACCCAAATAGAACACAATTTAAATCATCCAAATCGAACGAGCCGTTTTTGAGAAATCGGTGTACATAAATAAAAATAAACTCTTCAGTGAAACACAGAACCTCCTTCTTTTTGGAAGTCGGTTAAAAATGACATATCTGATATTTTCCAACCCAACTTTTCCAATAAGTCCAGAAAACTTCTCCATTTAGCGTAAATTCTTCTTTTTAAAAGTTATTTAGATCAGTGAAAGAAGGAGTGGAATTAATCAAAAAAGTAGGGTCTGCGTCGGACCAGACGGTGGAAGTTATACTTCTTTGGCCCTTCGCTCGCACACACGCACTCAGACAGACAGATACGATACAGTAAAAAAAAAAATAACTAAAAAAACAAAAATATTATTCAAAATAAATAAAAAAAAAAATATTCAAAAAAAAAAATATTATCCAAAACGAAAAAAAAATATTATTCAAAAACAATATTATTCAAAAAAAAATATTATTCAAAAAAAAATATTCAAATAAAACAAATTAAATAAATAGAAAAAAACATTATTCAAAAAACTAATAATTATTAATTACTAGAAGGTACCCGCACGGCGATGCCCGTGCTTCCCAGATAAAGTGGTTGAAAACTGTTTTTTTTTTGAGTAAATTCTCCTATAGTTTTTTTTAATGTCATTTAATTTAACTTATTTTATTAGTAATATATAAAAAGTTTGAAAAAATGTAATAGTATCGGGTCATTCCATGGAAACATAAGCCTCAATAGTTGCAATGAAGTTTATGTTGTGTGGAATATCATTTTGCAGTCAACAAAAGCCATTAAATGGCTCTAAAGCTATAGATAAATTTAAATGTATGTTAAAATTAAAACACATTGACAGACAAATAATAATTAAATAATTTTTATAAATGTAGATGGCAAAAGATTAAGGTTAGAAAAAAGTTAAAATTTTATTCCAAAGATTTAATTCAAATAATTCAATGTGTCACGAAGCGTAAAAACATATTTGTTTATTGGATGTCACAATTGTCAATTACTTACTCCGAAACCACCGTACTCGTCATACAAAATAGGTACACTGGTTCATTGCTATTGGTTTAGCGTCCTATTTCATGTAGACTTATAATCATTTATCAATCCAGAAATTTTTCTGTTCTGAAGAGGGTCGTATTGCAATTTGCAAATACATTTTATCGATTGTCTACATTGATGCATATGCCGGCCGGCTAAAGAATACCACCATTTTTAGTGAATATTTTCGTTTAACGGGTTTTATCGCTTTATGGTCATCGTCTTATTTCGACATTCCTTCCCACAACTTAAAACAAAAATTGAAAAAAATAATAATAAGACTAATATCATTTGTAAATTCAGACTTATATATTATTATTAAAACAGTCAAATCACAACATTTGTTAACATATTTGCATATATTTTATAGGACCCTTGCAATAACAAAAATAGTTTTGAAAGTAAAACACTTTAAACCTGTAGCTTTGATAGTGTTCATAATCTTTTTCTTCGGTACTAAGGTTCCAATGTAAATTCTTGGTTCATCAAAGTTTCTAAGAAGAGGAAAAGAAATGTCAATTTCCAATTTTTGGAACATGTGATGGCAGTTTTGCTAATGCAAGCAGGTTTGTTTAATCATATATAAGCAATGCTTATATGTATCGTATTGGTGCTAATGCATAGAAATATGTACATATTTTATATAATTGGAAACCATAAGAACATATTTGATGTAAATTAGAAATATGTATTTGTTAAAAAATAATTCAACATAATTTTCATATAAATGTACATATTTGTTTGTCACATTATACATTAACTATTCATTTTAATGATAATTCCGAAAAGTGAAAAAAAAAATTGATCAAAGATAACTAAGCGAATAATGTTTTATTATTATAAAATATGATTGATTTAGTAATTTCGTCTTTATTACCATACATCATAAGGTTGATTTACTAATTTCGTCTTTATTACCATACAGCATAAAGGTTAAAATATAACTTCCCAAAACGTGACGCGGTTTCTCGATTAACACCCCATCAAAATATTTACAACGAGCGCAAAGAAGTATAACTTCAAAAATTGCTCACAATGCTTTTCCGTTTAGCGTAAATACTTATTTAATTACAGATTTTGTAAAAAACAGATATTTCCCAACTGTTCCTATATTTTAGACTACAACAAGGAATACTACAACAAGGAATTTCGTTTACAATTATTCATCATGTTTCGCCAAGTACCTGTAGTAAAATCCATCGAATTTAATATTCAGAAGTGGTGAAACCTGGATTCACTAATAAATTAAAATGAAGTTTTATTTGTCAATTAATTAATTTTAATTTTATTAATTGATATTGATTTTATTTGTCAAATGTTTTTAATAGAAAATGTTTCCCATTTTATGTTTCTCAAGAAAATTGGGTAAAAAGATGCATGAAAATCATTTTTTTGACACACTTAATGATATTTTTTGACATACTTATAATACAATAATCAAGCTCTTGGTCTCACATACCGATTGTGTGCGCGTATCTCGAAAATATTTTAGATCAGAAGAAAACAAAAAGGAGGAAAAGAGACTCTGGCGACCCCCAACAACGAAGAAACCGCGACCGTCACGTCACCCCATTATTATATTTTATGTATTCAATACACATACTATCTGGTTACAACACCATATGTAAACAAAACAAATATAAGAAAAATTTCAAAAGTGACTCACCCCAAAATTTGTCCGGATCCCACTCATCATTCCTTTAAACTTAGCTGGTCATCCTATCACTTTCCACGCGTACAATTAAATAAATCACCCAAATGTTTTCGCAGTATATAATTACAAACTTTTATTTTTGTTGTCCAAAATAAATAGATTTAGTATATTTTGTAATATCAAATATATTAACACAAATTTTATTTGTAACAGAAATCATCACATGCATTTTCTTGTTTTAAGTGGTTTTCACATTACGGATACTTAATTTTAAACAATATTTGACTAATTATGGGTGACATTTTAATTTTGTGACTCATTAGTGTTCACCTAGCCACGCAAACAATAATGTTATGTTTTTATGGTTATGTTTTGGTTACTGGGTTGGAAGTATGTAGTTTTTTTAAATTTAAATAATTTTTGCTATATATATACTACAAACACAACGTAAACTAATTGATTAATTCACTATAAATACATTTTTCTAATGTTATCGTAATAATCTCTTTCTGACACGGTTAACTTCAATGATTTTACTTTAGCTCATATCATGACATTTTTGGTTTTCTTTAAACTATCACAATTTGTTACTATTTTTAATAATTTTAATATTTTCTGAGATTCAAATTTAATATTCTTTTGCTAACGATTATAATTACATAAAAAAATAAATATGATTAATAAAATACCAGGTTTTTTTATTATTTTTAATCTCACATGGCTTTTGTATCCATCTACAAGACAAATCACATTTTTTTTTATTCTTTTATTCCTCACTCATTAAAGTTTTAATGTCCACAAGTTGACATAATACTGACAACTCCCCATTTCATCGGTGGGATTCTCATATTTACAATTATAAAAAACTTCGAAACTAATGCGTTCGTACTCTACGTTTTGTAATAATGAATAATAATAATGTTGGATGAAAACGTAGAAATCACAGTCGTAACTGATAAAAAAAATCATCCTCATAACACGATGACGACCATCTAGATTTCTCCACACTCAATGTTACTCATTATCACTTAAAATGAATGTTTTTACCCCAAAAATATACAAATTTGCTTGTTCTGACATACTTAATAATTTGTTTGACACATATCCGGTATACAGTTATCAAACACTTCGTCCTTTCTGCTCTTACCATTAAGTAAACCTTTTACTTTTTTAGAATCGTTAGGAACTAAAACGTCGGGAAATGCCAAAAAAAAGTGGGAGTGTAAGATTTTCACATTTGGTTCGAGTATGTTATACTTAGGTCTTTCATGCTACCAATAAGAAAAAGTCGGACAAGTGCGAATAAAATTCGCTCGCCAAGGGTTCCGTGAATGTAAAAGAACACAATATTAAAAATAAATGACATAAAGTTATGTTGTAAAGTCTTTATATCGCAAGACTATGGACGCATAACAGAATAAATGTTTAATCGTAGACGTCAATAGTAAATGTCAATCATATCTACATTGATCAAAAATGTTACTTGAGGTTAAATCTTATCCATAGCTATTTATGTTAACTAAAGAAAGATTTAACCAGTATTTTAATGGTTTAAATTGGGAATATTTGTTCTATAAATCAGCGTCGAAATATAGGGTGGTATACATACACTTAAAATACAACTTTTTTATCAATAACTAAAAAAACTGCATCGCAAATTTCTAAAAAAATTGCAATGTTTCTTAAATTAAGTGCTCTTTCAAATGACACCCCACTCGTTTGGGTCCAAAAAAGTTTTTTTTTACCCTCCCCACACCCATCCCCTAAAAACACAGAAATATAATTGTTTGAGACCTCGCTATAATTGTCATTTAAAGTTTACCAAACTTCCTATCTATATGCATTTTTCCAAATTGTTCTGTCAATCAGTGTCGAAACGTAGGGGGAGCACGGTTTGAAAGTTTTACATTTTTGAAAATAACTCGAGAACTATGACCAGTGAAATTCTAAAAAAAAATGGGTTATTTCTTAAATTAGGTGTTCTTTCAAATGATACCCCACTCGCTAGGGTCAAAAAAAGTTTTGTTTTACCCTCCTTACACCCATCCCCTAAACACACAGAAATATAATTATTTGAGGATTCGCTATAATTTTC
This sequence comes from Diogma glabrata, assembly GCA_963693315.1. Taxonomy (NCBI): domain Eukaryota; kingdom Metazoa; phylum Arthropoda; class Insecta; order Diptera; family Cylindrotomidae; genus Diogma; species Diogma glabrata. The sequence continues at coordinate 2,843,061 of OY856187.1, read as the reverse complement.
ATTCAAAATATAGCAAACTTCCTATCTCTCTGAGTTTTTTCAATTTTTTCTGTCAATCAGTGTCGAAACGTAGGGGGAAGGGGGAGGGGGGACGGCCTGGAATTTGTACATTTTTGACAATAACTAAAAAACTGTGTACCGCAAAATTCTAAAAAAAATTGCAAAGTTTCTGAAATTTGGTGTTCTTTCAAATGACACCCCACTCGCTTGGGTCAAAAAAAGTTTTTTTACCCTCCTTACAGCCATCCCCTAAGCACACAGAAATATAATTATTTGAGGGTTCGCTATAATTTTCGTTCAAAATACAGCAAACTTCCTGTCTCTATGAATTTTTTCAATTTTTTCTGTATATCAGTGTCGAAACGTAATGGGAGGGGGGGGGGGGCTGTCTGGACTTTGCACATTTTTTAGAATAACTCAAAAACTGTGTACCGCAAAATTCTAAAAAAAATGAATTTTGAAAAGTGAATTTTTTCAAAATGTTCTGTTAATTAGGTTCGAAATGCAAGGGGAGGGGGACCAACTTTTTATGTCCCTTTATTGATAATAATTCAACAACTATGCATTGCAAAATTCTAAAAAAAATGGCAATATTTTTAAAATCAAGTGCTCTTTCAAATGACACCCCACATGACCTGGTTTTAAATGATGTTTTTACCCCTTAACATTCCCACCCCTTCAATAAATATAGTTATGAGTATCTGCCCTTTTCTATATTTTTCATTAAAAACCTACTCAATTTTCTATCATTCCAAATATATTTCAAGATTTTCGATGAAGTAGGGTCGGAGTTAATCGGGGCAATAAAACATCGAGAAAACGTCATTTTTCAAAATTATACCAAAAATGGTGAGGTGTAAGATTCCAAAATATATTTTTAAATGATGCTGAAATAAAGCCCTTTCATATGATACCCCACTCGTCTCGCTAAAAAAATGTATGTTTTCAAAGGCTTTACATCGTACCTCTTTAAAACAAACGAATACAACTTTATTTATTTTTTAACCCGCCATCTTGTGTAGATAGGTTAGTTTTATAAGCACCTCAAATTTTAAGTTCATCGGGTTAATGGTTCACGAGATAATCGAAATAATGTGAAAAACATGTTGTACTCTCACCAATAGTGTTCCGTATAAAAAACGGAACCCTAAAAAGTGTAAAACAGTTTGGCAAATTTTTACTTTACCACAATTTTAAGTTGTGTGAAGTTTAATAACAGTAGTTTGTGCTATAAGTTTTGAAATAAAGATTTTTTCATTATTAGTCCTAAGTTTTCAATACGAGCGAAGCGAGTATTTAAAATTAGGACGTGTGCTGAAAAAAATTCACGGGTTGCACACAACGTTTTCTGCACTTGAGTACCACAATAGACAAAAAATTAAAAAAAATTACAAAAATCACTACAAAAAAACTAGGCGAAGTATTGATCGATCAACAATGCCTTGACAATATGCAAGTTGGATTATATGCAAGAAAAAAACGTCATTTGTTCTTGATTGTTTCCACATTACAAACGTGTTTTCATTTCGCGTGTATTTTATTGAGAAACTGCAAAAAAAGAGCTCAGGGGAGGATTGCGATTTGGAAGGAGCAGCAGAAAGGGCTTTGCAAGGTTTATTGCCAGTAATATCCAAAGCAAAATACGAAAAAACGTATCGGGCGTTCAAACAGTGGTGCAGTGAAAAAAAAATTAAAGGGATTGACGAAAATAAGTTGCCTGCTTATTTCGATACCGAGATGAAACAATTCCAATCGTCAACTTCATGGAGCATTTACTCAATGTTAAAATCCACGTTGAACATGAAGGACAACAACGATATCTCAAAATTCAACAATTTGCGAGCTCTTTTGAAGCGTAAAAATGACAATAATTTTGCGGAGAAATCCCATTGAAGAAATCTACAAATTCCTGAAGGACGTTCCCGACGATGTTTATTTGGCTACGAAGTCAAAATTTGCTGCTAGTTTTTTTGTTTCATTTTCCTAACCTCACAATTTTAAGGTGACCCTTATTGTCGGTGTCTATGGTGCTTATCGACGAAGCGAATTATTGAATTTGAACGTAAAGGATGTCGAATACATGGACAATGGCATTAAAACTGCCGTACCGAAAACGAAAACCAAAATCAATCGACAATTTATCATCAACGAAAGAAGTGATCGGGACGTAAATTTGGTTGACATTTTCAAGATGTATTCAGGACTACGTCCTCATGGCGTTATCACCGACAGATTTTTTTTGGGTTTTCTTAAAGGCAAATGCATCCGATCAGCATTAACACGGCCGATCGGCATTAACACGATTGGAGGCTATCCGATAACAATTGCAATTTTCTTGAATCTTTCGTCACCGGGTGAGTACACTGGTCATTGCTTCCATCGATCGTCTACATCCTTGTTGGCAGATTCGGGTGTGAATTTAACTACAATTAAGCAACATGGTGGTTGGGAGTCTGATAAGGTTACAGAAAAATACATTCAACATTCGCTCAACAATAAACGTAAAATTGCTGACAGCATCATGAGTTCGAAAATTGTTAGAGCTGATAACGTTTCAACGACCTCATCAACCACTGGTCAATCCAGTGAATCAATCAATGAAAATGGCAATGTTTCAGCCGGTACAACTGTTACAATAATTTCGAGTCAAACAAGCCGAACAAACTTGAAAGTGGTTGGAGAGCCTTTGCCACAACCACCGATTTCTGGAGGATATTCATTCAATAACTTGCATAATTGCTCTTTCTACTTTGGTCAAAAGTAATGTTTCAATTCATTTCTACTTTATTAATAAAAATGTTTACCAACACAAACGCACCGTTTCGTCTTTTAAATTGGCAGCAGTGCGGAAATGAAAAAGCAGTGCGGAAATGAAAAAGCAGTGCTGAAATGAAAAATTAGTGCGGAAAGAACTCACTTTTCCGCACTCAAACGAGTTTCGATATATGTCGTATTGTGGTACTCGAGTGCAGAAAAGTATTTTATGGATGTTAGCTCACTGTGTATCCAGATTCCAGACCATTTTGCTTTCAGAGCTGTGGGGAAGCTAGCCTATATCCATCAGCGTCGCAATACTTTTTTTAAAGCGTAAATGCTGATGCTTGGCATTAAAAATTCTTTAGTTCTTTATGCAACTTTTGATTCGATACTATTGGAAAGCTTCCTATCATTAGTATAACTTACTTATTCATTGAGGAAGTTTTGAGGAAGTTTTTGAATTATTATCAATTATTATTTGTGTTATGTGTATTTTTAGATAAGATATAAACCGATGTAACATTTTTTCTATCATTACGATCAATTATCAATTGACATTTACGAGCAAAAATTTCAACTTATATGGTCCGACAATATGAAGAATTTGAAACACTATTTGGAGGATTTCACGGATCCCTCGGCGAGCGAATTTTATTCGCACTTGACCGACTTTTTTTTGGTTACAGTTCCCCGATTTTACTTGCGCATCTTTCTGGTAAATTGCGTTATTATATTTTAATTTAACTTTTACCAAAATACAGTCCAGTCAGTATATATGCTACCAAGCTCAACCAATATCTTTCAAACGACGGTTCTACAACAGAGTAATTGTTGTGACCCATCCTTTTACGGTTCAAATAAAAATGTAGAACTATCGCCTTTCAATGTGATTTTTTCAACAGTCTCTCATCTCCGGAATGCCTTACTTCGCCGAAGTTTCCTCCGATACAGTCTCCGAAAACAAAAAAAATGAAATTTTTAAGTTATAAATGATTTATTTTTTCTTATCAACATAAACAATTTTCACTTTTCACCTAATCAATCATTCAATTATCCTTTCACTTTAACTACTTTGAGAATATAAAATAGAAAGTGAGGGTGTACAGCAGTTTTAGGATTTGATATATGTACGTACATATATATTTTCATACGAATGAGAAATGGGAAATTATAATGAATCTTTAATTTATTGTTATTGCTATTATTATTGGAGGAGAAATGAAGTGATCAATATTAAAATAGAAAAATAAAAATTGAAACCTTCATAAACTCGTGTCCCTCATGTTAACCAATATATTGTTATAGTTTTAATAAATTGATTGTTAAGTGAGATGTTCGTTTACCATCTGTATGAGAAAATGGAATATTTTAATTTAATCAAATTAAGAAATTTCACGTGGAGATTGATTTAATGAAATAAATCAAGTTTGGCCAACCTTTAAAATAATTAAACGATTTTCATTATTATTATGCATCACTAAATTTAAAGAATAGTTTCACGGGAACGGGCACTTTAGTTTTAAATTTGTGGCGGTCAGATGGTCAATCATGAACTTTTTATTTATCTCATATAAAGAAATCCAGCAAAATTATTGTCCACGATGTGATTTCCCTAAAAGCAATCTGTTAATGCATCGCATATTTCCCTAAAAAATTAGTAAAAAAGCATTAGAAATATTAAATCAGAATTTAAGATTCAAATATGATACAAAACTTAACTTATTGTTTGTTGTTTTTTGTGAAATGTCACAATATATTACTTCATCAATTTCATCCAGTTTGTTGATGGTTCACAATTTCCTAAAAATAACAAAATAAGAATTAGTGTTTGGAAATATTATTTAATGTTCTAAATAAGGAAAAATAGCAAAATAAGAATTAATATTTAAAAAACTATTACAATACAAAAAAAAATTTGAATTTTTTTTCTTCAGATTTATAAAGTTTTTTGCTTTAAAAGTTTTAGAAATACGTACTGACTGCTTCAACAAACTTGTCTTTTCAATTTGGGATTAATAACATAATGGGAAGTTGCTGAAAATTGAATCACAAAATTCCACCCATCAAAGCTCTCAAGAGTCAAGTTAAATAAAAGTGTGTAAAAATACTTAACTTCATTGTTGATGTTATTGTTTTTAGAAATGTCACAATTTGACAATACGATGAGCTCTCCACTCAAAATTGGAGAATTAATTTTGAATGCGTTCAGCAGTTTTTTTGAATCACAAGATAATTTTGAATGTGGAACTTATCTGTTGTTTTGTTGTCGGCACTGACTCAGATTAGTATATAAGGAAGACATTTTGATGTCTTCGTCCTCTTGGTTTTTGTACATTAGTTTAGTGTATTGTTTTATGTGAAAACCATAGATATGGTGTTTTTGTTAAGTTTTGCTTAAAAAATAGAATTAAATTAAATAAAATGTTAACTAAAATAATAAAGAAATGTTACGCTCTTGTTTTTTGTACATTATTTTAGTGTATTGTTTTATGTGAAAACCATACATATGGTGTTTTTTGTTAAGTTTTGCTTAAAAAATAGAATTAAATTAAACAAAATGTTAACTAAAATAATAAAGAAATGTTACCTGTATCGTAATTGCTAGTGTTTTGTGTTAACTTATTTTAGTTTTTGTTAACAAATATAAATTTGTATGTATTCTCGTGTTTTATTAACTGTTAAAAATAAAAAATCAATAACTTTGATGGAGAATTTGAAGTTTTAACCAAATATAGTCGTCTTTGCTGCCTGCATTTGGAGTTTTGGGTTTGTTCTTAAGTTTGCGGCTCTTAAATTGTTGTTTATTTTGTAGGCATTATACCGTGCAATGGTTTGTCATAGTTATCGGATTCAGTTACCAAGCTGAACGGATTTTCAAAATCAAATACTCACTGTTAGTCATCGCCATACGTAATCAAGTTTCAACATCCAGTTATACTGATTGAATTTATTTATACTAATTGATGTTATATATGGTTGTTAAAACCTCATCACTGTTATTCATCGCTATACGTAATCAAGTTTCAACATCCAGTTATACTGATTGAATTTATTTATACCAATTGATGTTATGTATGGTTGTTAAAACCTCATCACTGTTATTCATCGCTATACGTAATCAAGTTTCAACATCCAGTTATACTGATTGAATTTATTTATACCAATTGATGTTATGTATGGTTGTTAAAACCTCATTACTGTTATTCATCGATATAGTTGTTTAAATTTCAACACTGTTAGTCATCGTCATCAATTTTCGATATTCAACTATACTCATCGATTATTTATATAGTTGTTTAAGTTTCAACACTGTTATTCATCGTCATCAATTTTCGATAGTCAACTATACTCATCGATTATTTATATAGTTGTTTAAATTTCAACACTGTTATTCATCGTCATCAATTTTCGATATTCAACTATACTCATCGATTATTTATAGAGTTGCTTGTACAACACTGTTATTCATCGTCATTAGCCAATGGAAGCATGTATTAATATTTTGTATCATCGACCATCACGTCGTCATTGGCCTTGTGAGCCAAATAATACTCATAATTAGACGGTTTCTTTGTTACATCCTCTGGTTCTATCATCGTCGTCACAACAAAAAATCATACAGTCCACTGCCGAGCCAGAGGCGTGAACATTTTGGTCCTTCGAGCCGGATATAGGGGGCGCTGACACCTGGATTCATCAATACAAACATCAGCTTCAGGTATCTGCTTTACGAGCAGTATTTTATTAAATTATATTAAAGTAAACTCTAAATTTGAGTTTAATAATTTCCAATTATAAATTTTTAGTCTGAGTCTTGCAATACTCTACAATTTTCTTAAAGTAAACTCTAAATTTGAGTTTTATAATTTCTAAACATAAATTTTAAGTCTGAGTCTTGCAATACTCTACAATTATATTAAAGTAAACTCTAAATTTGAGTTTAATAATTTCCAATTATAAATTTTAAATCTGAGTCTTGCAATACTCTACAATTATATTAAAGTAAACTCTAAATTTGAGTTTAATAATTTCCAATTATAAATTTTAAGTCTGAGTCTTGCAATACTCTACAATTATATTAAAGTAAACTCTAAATTTGAGTTTAATAATTTCCAATTATAAATTTTAAATCTGAGTCTTGCAATACTCTACAATTATATTAAAGTAAACTCTAAATTTGAGTTTAATAATTTCCAATTATAAATTTTAAGTCTGAGTCTTGCAATACTCTAAATTATATTAAAGTAAACTCTAAACTTGAGTTTTATAATTTCTAAACATAAATTTTAAGTCTGAGTCTTACAATACTCTACAATTATATTAAAGTAAACTCTAAATTTGAGTTTTATAATTTCTAAACATAAATTTTAAGTCAGAGTCTTACAATATTCTAGAACATTTTGAAGCTAAAAATATAAGTTACCACATTACATTTTGAATTTGAACTCTCATCTTTTAACGGGGTGTGAATGATTTAAGGTCGATTTATATAAGAGTTTCTGTTCTAATTGTATTTCCTCCTCGCGTGTATTAGTGAATTGCTGGAGGTCTGTTTGTGTAGCTGAGTGATTTGGCCAAATATTAGTCGTTGATTATCTTTTGTTATGGACGATCCGGTAAACCTCGAACTGTGGAAAAGGCAGCGAGCGGCGTTTAAAGGCCAGTTGACCGCTTATAAGTCCCAAGTGGCAAGTGCTGATACACTCGGTGGTTTTGAATCAATATTGCATCGAATTCGACTTGTGTATGACAAGTATGATAAAATCCAGAACAAGCTGGAAGCTGCGGATGAAACTACCGCGCCCGATCGAGTTGTTTTTGAGGATGAGTATGGCAGATTGGACGCCACTCTGTTGAATAAAATTCACGATATGAAAAAATCAGCAGACACGTCTATTATTTCCCACAACACATCTTTTCACGACCTTAATGCTAGCACTTCTAGTTCAGTAGGCATCAGATTGCCCGAAATTACGTTGCCATCGTTCAGCGGTTTAGAAATTGATTGGTTGAATTTTAGGGATATATTCATTGATCTGATCCACTCCAAAACCTTAGAACCAACAGTAAAATTTCTATATTTGATTTCTAGCGTTAGATCAGGCAAAGCATATGAGTTAATTGAAAGTCTATCAGTCACCGCTCCCAACTATCAAATCGCTTGGACGACTTTATGTGATAAATACAATAATGAAATTGTCATTCAACGATATCATGTGAAGGAACTTTACGATCTGAAATCTCCTCAAGAAGGTTCTGCTAGGGATATTCAACATTTCATTGACAAAGCCTCTAAACATTACAATGCTTTAAAGTCGTTGAAAGTTGATGTTAGTACTTGGGATTTGTTATTAGTTCACCATCTCACTCAGAAATTGGACAAGGCATCAAGGGTTCATATTGTCAAAAATTCAAAGGTATCTGTTCAACTCTCATTCTCAGAATTAATTGAGCTCTTGCGTAACCGAATTCGAATTCTCAACGTCTGGGGAACTAATATGCCTCAATCAAGAGTAACTGCTGCAAGGGAACATAAAAGGCCCAGTCTCAATGTATCCAGTCAACCAGTTGGCTCGTCAACCGGCGAAAACTGTTTCTACTGTAAGGGTCCACATTCACTACCTGACTGTCCCACATTTTCTAGTACACAATTAAGCCCCAAGATGCGGTTCCACTTCATCAAAGATAGAAGATTATGTGGAAATTGTTTGAAAGAACGACATCCAATTAGAGAATGCAATCAATCTCCATTTGAAAAATGTACCCTGAAGCATCACATTCTCCTTCATTTTGAGTCTAGAGAGCCGTTAGATCATGTCAAACCAACAGAACATCATTCAAGACAACCAAGTGACCCACCAAGTATTAGTCAACAGGATGGGCCACGAAACACTGCAGCTTGCTCTGCCCTCCCAGCTCCCCATATCTCATCATTTAAAACCACCAAACCATCCAATAGTCTGATTTTGCTGGGAACAGCTCTGATACACGCTTCTTCAAGTCACAGAAAAATGTTCTCTGCCGAGCTTTGCTTGACAGCGGATCAACCATGAATTTTATTACGACAGCTGCTTGCGACTTGTTAAAAGCTCATAAAATTCCTACCTCCAAAATAATAACCGGAATAAATGCTGTAGAGACAGTGATTAGATATAAGACGTACATCACTATTTCATCATGTGTCTCAGATTTTTCAACCACACTAAAATTCTATATATTGTCCAAGATCACACAAAATTTGCCGTCAATAGAAATTCCTAGTTTCAATACAACTATACCTACGCATATCAAGTTGGCTGACCCCTACTTCAACGTTCCCGATCGTATTGACCTATTGCTAGGTGCCGAGATCTACCACTTGCTTTTCAAGGATCCATCAGTTCAAGTCTGCAGTGAGTTACCCCCTCTTCAGAATTCAGTCTTGGGCTACGTCATTTGTGGTAAAGTGAAAATAGATTCTTGTTTTCACACATCAAGTCAATCACACGTCGCTCTTTGTAGTGTCGAAACCTTAGAAACTCAAGTCAAACGATTTTGGGAGTTGGAAAATCTACCTCCAAAACCTCTCTGGTCAAAGGAAGAAACGTCTTGTGAAGAGCACTATGTGGCAAATGTTTCACGCTCTCTTGAAGGACGATATACTGTCGCATTACCCACCAAACCCAATCTTATTCAATTAGGTCATTCTCAGACATCTGCTCGGTATCAGTTCTTCAATTTGGAGAGACGACTTACCAAAATTAATAATATTTATGAGCAATATCGTGCGTTTATGACAGAATACATCTCAATGGGTCACATGGTACCAGTCAATTCTGAAGGCAATAATGCTACATATTTCATTCCTCATCATCACGTTATCAAGGAGACTAGTTCAACGACAAAATTGCGTGTTGTGTTCAATGCATCTTCCAAAACATCTTCGCATTTGTCGCTAAATGATTGTCTGATGGTGGGCCCAACAGTTCAATCTGATTTACACTCCATCTTACTTCGTTTTCGAATGCATCAGGTTGCATTTTGTGGGGATATAGCGAAAATGTATCGCCAAATCTTAATAAGAGAAGACCAACAAAATCTGCAACGCATATATTGGAGAAATCACGATTCTGATCCACTTCAACAGTTTGCTCTTCGAACAGTAACATATGGCACTGCATCAGCTCCCTTTTTGGCAACGCGTACGTTAAACCAATTAGTATCCGATGAACAATTGAATTATCCCACCGCGTCAACAGTTCTCAACACTGATTTTTATGTGGATGACGTATTAACAGGAGCTCCAACTGTCAGTGAAGCCCTTCACCTCAAGTCTGAGTTAATTGCCTTGCTATCTTCGGGAGGATTTGAATTACGGAAATTCTCATTTAACGTTAAACTGTTAGCCTCAACTGAGAATTCAGATTCTTCGACTACCCTCGTATTGGGTCTCTTATGGAATACAACGTCAGACCAATTCGAAATTCAACTTGATAAATTACCCACTACTTTGGCCACTTCTAAACGAACTATTCTGTCTGAAATTTGTCAATTGTTTGACCCATTGGGTTTGTGTGCTCCAATTATATTAACGGCTAAGTTATTTATGCAATCAATGTGGTTACACAAGGAAATCGGTTGGGATGACAATCTGCCATTAGAAATAATCCATAAATGGAAGTGTTACAAGCATGAGTTATCCGAATTACAACAAATAAGTTATCCTCGGTTAGTTGGTACATTCGATAACACAAACATTGAACTACATGAATTTTGCGATGCTTCAGAGAAAGCGTACGGCTGTGTTTTGTACACTCGCACTCTGGATGGTAAAAATCAATATAATGTCCACTTGTTATGCGCTAAAACTCGAGTATCCCCGTTAAAGAAGGAAACAATTCCCAGACTAGAACTATGTGCAGCAGTACTTCTTGCTGAGGTAATCAATAAAGTTGCTACAATAATGAACATACCTTTTCAATCTACATTTCTATGGAGCGATTCAAAAATTTCACTCTTTCGTATAAAATCAAAAGCATATAAATATGCAACATTTGTTGCCAATCGAATAACTAAAATTCAGGAATTAACTTCACCATCAAACTGGTTTTTTGTCAAAACAGCTGAAAATCCTGCGGATTTGGCGTCTAGGGGCATTATGCCGTCTCAATTTACATCAGCTTCGCTTTGGTGGAACGGACCTCAGTTTCTAAAAAATCCATCATCAATGTGGTCATTAGATGTGCCTCAAGAAGAATCGGAAGAAACCACGTTGTTAGAATTACGACCAATCCCAAGTGCAGTTTTGCTTCAACAAGAAAGCAACAATGATTTTATTTTTCATCGTTTTCATTCATATTCCAAACTTCTTCGTGTCGTGGCTTACATTCGTCGATTTTTCCATAACGCCAGACACATAAATATTAGAGTGAGTTCAAAATCAATACATCTTCAACCTATTGAACTAACTAACGCTTCGATGTCATTAATAAAATTAGTTCAAGATAACCACTTTTCACAAGAAATCAATTCCTTAAAAAGATTTCATCATCTTCCCATGAAAAGCCCTCTCCAGCCATTAGCTGCGTTCCTCGATAGAGAAGGACTTTTGCGAGTTGGTGGACGTTTGGTTAATGCCACCATTTGTGACGACCAGAAACATCCAGTACTTTTACCCGGAAGTCATGTGTTGAGTTCCATGATCGCCAACCATGAACACATTAGATTGCTCCATGCTGGCCCACAGGCCCTACTGTATAATCTTCGTCTCACATATTGGATCACTGGTGGGCGGAATTTATGTCGGAAAATTGTTCATTCGTGTGTTCGGTGCTTTCATGTAAAACCACAGTTGCGTCAGCAAATCATGGGTGATTTGCCCTTTGATCGAGTGAATAAAGTTGACCGACCCTTCACCATCGTGGGTATTGATTTCTGCGGACCGTTCACTATCAAACCAGCTACCAGGTCGAAATTGTTTCAAAAATGTTATGTGTGTCTTTTCATTTGCTTCGTTACTAAGGCCGTGCATCTTGAGTTGGTCATGGATTCTTCGACTCAATCATTTTTAGCGTGTTTAAAACGCTTCGTTTCGAGACGCGGTGTTTGCACCAAGATCCATTCCGACAACGCTACTAACTTTATTGGCGCTCGATCGGAACTAGCCGACCTTCGACAGCTCTTTTTGTCCCAGTCCTTTATTGAAGCAACGACTCGGTTTTGTGCTAATCACAATATTATTTGGAATACGATCCCCCCTCGATCTCCTCACTTCGGTGGACTGTGGGAATCTGCTATTAAGCTTGCTAAACATCATCTGACTCGCGTCATCGGATTATCAGTCTTCACTACTGAAGAATTTCTAACTCTAATAGCTCAAGTGGAATCATGTCTAAATTCGCGACCGCTCACACCCATGTCAAGTGACCCTTCAGATTTGTCAGTGCTTTCACCAGGTCATTTTCTCATCGGTTCTCCTTTAACGGCACTGCCTGAACCGTCACTGATCGATTTGAACACCGAAAGATTGTCCAGATTTCAAAAAATTCAACAATGCATGCATCGGTTTTGGGATCGTTGGCATGCAGAGTATTTATCTGAGCTTCAACATCGGAACAAATGGACCCAAGGTTCGATTCACTTATATATTGGGGCTCTCGTTCTCTTACACGACGACAACCTTCCACCACTGAAATGGAATTTGGGTCGAATTACCGCACTTCACCCAGGAAAAGACGGTATTGTCAGAGTGGTTACCATAAAAACCGCCAGCTCGGTTCTCAAAAGAGCAGTAAACAGAATCAGTTTGCTTCCACTCGATGAGTCAAACGGACATGGCAACGGTCAGAGTGAATCAACACCTAAAATTTAATTACCATTTGTCAATCTTTATTTCTGCGTTAGCCGATCAAACTCCTATAAATTAAACGGCCAGAAAGGAGTCGCATTATATCACCACAGTGATTCTGCTTATGCTGCCACCCAGATCGTCATTCGACAAAGTAATATCAATATTTCATCGCACAATTTTAACAAAACAATCATTACAATCAATCCGATATCAGATGGCCTTAGTACTGATCAGGTCATACATACCATTCATCGACTTTGTGGGCTCTGCCTGATCAATCCAGCTGCGACCCAATATGATTAAACTATTCACGGCATAACACACTTTCTCCAGTCGTCTCATGCTACTAACCAATAAGTGTGTCCAAGAAACTCGTGTCGGCATGTGAATTCACTCAATACTTAGAATTATTGAGATGAATAATGGTGTCAAACATTACCTATAGTCAGTTCTATCTGACCTCTTAATTCATATTGTTCCAGCTCGTCGAATAATCGTTAAGATCAGTTATCTTCGATTTGTGTACATACTATGATCCACGTCTTCGGTTATTAGGATCAGTTATCTTCGATTTGTGTACATACTATGAGCCACGTCTTCGGTTATTAAGATCAGTTATCTTCGATTTGTGTACATACTATGATCCACGTCTTCGGTTATTAGGATCAGTTATCTTCGATTTGTGTACGTACTATGATCCACGTTTTCGGTTATTAGGATCAGTTATCTTCGATTTGTGTACATACTATGAGCCACGTCTTCGGTTATTAGGATCAGTTATCTTCGATTTATGTACATATTATGCTCCACTCATTCGGCTACAAGCATTACGTGTCGCCGGTCTATTTGATATCATCATTGCCATCACTTTTCAACTGGTTTGCACATCATCCAGTAATTCACTGATTTCGGTTACTCATTGACTAACCCCATCTACAAGTTTCTCAAAAGAAGCGAAACCCAAAATACAATTAAAGTATCATCGTTCAATTCAAAATGTAGTCTTGAGTACACTTGATTAAGTTATTGTTTGGAACTATTCATGTCAATGCAATCTTTTAAAGAATAATAAATCGAAACCACAACTCTTGTTGTTACATTTAATAAGTTATATTCGCAAATCAAAAATGATTACACTTAAATTAGTCTAACATTAATTTAAATTTAATTAGTTGAAATCACATTATTATTTGTCTAAGATTTCAACTCTCTGCATTGTAAATGACTAATTTCCAGATTAAGTAGTCCTAAGTAATTAATCGTCATATTTAATAATAATTTAAATGAAATATTAGCGTCATATGTTGTTAAAGATTCCTTTAACGCCGGGAATGTGTTAATGCATCGCATATTTCCCTAAAAAATTAGTAAAAAAGCATTAGAAATATTAAATCAGAATTTAAGATTCAAATATGATACAAAACTTAACTTATTGTTTGTTGTTTTTTGTGAAATGTCACAATGTATTACTTCATCAATTTCATCCAGTTTGTTGATGGTTCACAATTTCCTAAAAATAACAAAATAAGAATTAGTGTTTGGAAATATTATTTAATGTTCTAAATAAGGAAAAATAGCAAAATAAGAATTAATATTTAAAAAACTATTACAATACAAAAAATACTTAACTTCATTGTTGATGTTATTGTTTTTAGAAATGTCACAATTTGACAATACGATGAGCTCTCCACTCAAAATTGGAGAATTAATTTTGAATGCGTTCAGCAGTTTTTTTGAATCACAAGATAATTTTGAATGTGGAACTTATCTGTTGTTTTGTTGTCGGCACTGACTCAGATTAGTATATAAGGGAGACATTTTGATGTCTTCGTCCTCTTGGTTTTTGTACATTAGTTTAGTGTATTGTTTTATGTGAAAACCATAGATATGGTGTTTTTGTTAAGTTTTGCTTAAAAAATAGAATTAAATTAAATAAAATGTTAACTAAAATAATAAAGAAATGTTACGCTCTTGTTTTTTGTACATTATTTTAGTGTATTGTTTTATGTGAAAACCATACATATGGTGTTTTTTGTTAAGTTTTGCTTAAAAAATAGAATTAAATTAAACAAAATGTTAACTAAAATAATAAAGAAATGTTACCTGTATCGTAATTGCTAGTGTTTTGTGTTAACTTATTTTAGTTTTTGTTAACAAATATAAATTTGTATGTATTCTCGTGTTTTATTAACTGTTAAAAATAAAAAATCAATAACTTTGATGGAGAATTTGAAGTTTTAACCAAATATAGTCGTCTTTGCTGCCTGCATTTGGAGTTTTGGGTTTGTTCTTAAGTTTGCGGCTCTTAAATTGTTGTTTATTTTGTAGGCATTATACCGTGCAATGGTTTGTCATAGTTATCGGATTCAGTTACCAAGCTGAACGGATTTTCAAAATCAAATACTCACTGTTAGTCATCGCCATACGTAATCAAGTTTCAACATCCAGTTATACTGATTGAATTTATTTATACTAATTGATGTTATATATGGTTGTTAAAACCTCATCACTGTTATTCATCGCTATACGTAATCAAGTTTCAACATCCAGTTATACTGATTGAATTTATTTATACCAATTGATGTTATGTATGGTTGTTAAAACCTCATCACTGTTATTCATCGCTATACGTAATCAAGTTTCAACATCCAGTTATACTGATTGAATTTATTTATACCAATTGATGTTATGTATGGTTGTTAAAACCTCATTACTGTTATTCATCGATATAGTTGTTTAAATTTCAACACTGTTAGTCATCGTCATCAATTTTCGATATTCAACTATACTCATCGATTATTTATATAGTTGTTTAAGTTTCAACACTGTTATTCATCGTCATCAATTTTCGATAGTCAACTATACTCATCGATTATTTATATAGTTGTTTAAATTTCAACACTGTTATTCATCGTCATCAATTTTCGATATTCAACTATACTCATCGATTATTTATAGAGTTGCTTGTACAACACTGTTATTCATCGTCATTAGCCAATGGAAGCATGTATTAATATTTTGTATCATCGACCATCACGTCGTCATTGGCCTTGTGAGCCAAATAATACTCATAATTAGACGGTTTCTTTGTTACATCCTCTGGTTCTATCATCGTCGTCACAACAAAAAATCATACAGTCCACTGCCGAGCCAGAGGCGTGAACACAATCATAAAAATAATAATTATAAATTTATCTGATTACATGTATGTGTGTTTATTGAAGATGGACATATTGATTTACCTAATTTACCTAATTAGTTGAAAAGAATATTTTACATTATATAATTTATGACCTAGTAATAAAAAAACGGCATTTTGAATTAGATGAATTTCGAAGATAGAATTTGTTATAATAATTATTAATTAAAATCTATCAGTCCAAGAGACAACATTCTTTTAATATAAAAACTTATTAAAATAAAAATTATAAAATCATTTAAAGAATTATAAAAATGTGTTATTATTGAACTTGTGTAGAATTTGTGGAATCGAACTCAATAAATTTACGGAACAAAAAATAAATAAGACGTGTATAACTTTTAGCCTCATTATTTAAAATATAATTAAATTTGCCCTAAGATTATATTATAATAAGATAAAAATTTAAAATAATAAGACATAAAGATCTAATAGCTATTTATGTACCAAGGGCGTTATGTAGGTTATTACGCCCGGAAAGCGACGTAATCTAGCCCGAGGGCCTTTGGCCCGAGGGATGAATGTCGCTTGATGGGCGTAATACCCAATAACGCCAGTGGTGCATACAAGATTTTATGCTTCACTTAATAAGCTAAAAACTAAGAAAGAATTTAATTTGTTAGTCTATATTGCTATGCAAAAAAATACAAATGTATCCCAGTATGCCAAGAAAATAAATATTTTGAAGTTTAAACTAATTATTTGTTGTTTGTGCGTTGCTATAAACAAATTCTCCCAAATTTTGTAGCATAGTTTGCCATGAGAAAAAACAGTTTGAAGTTTCAAATAATTATTCATCAGAACTCTGAATTAGTCCTAAAGATTTGCGATTGCCAGAGTTTATTAAGCAAAATGCTCAAAAAGCAACGGAATCTTTATTGCCAATTAAATCCAAACAACAATATGATAAAGATTATGGGATTTTTCGTTCATGGAAATCAAGAAATAAAGTACAGGCAGTGAATGAAAATGTGTTGTTAGCATACTTTCAAGAATTGGTAATTCTAATTTGTTTATACATTTTAATAAGTAAAATTATTAATTCAATTTTTTATTTAGTCTGAAAAGTATACCCCGAATTCACTGTGGACCAAATACTCCATTTTAAAATCTACCCTAACAGTTTACGAAAAAATTGATATTTCAAAATATAACCAATTGCTTTCGTTTTTAAAAACAAAATCAAGAGGTTATACGCCAAAAAAATCTCAAGTTTTAACCGGCAATCAGGTTATGGCTTTCATAAAAGATGCTCCGAATGACGTTTATCTGTTGCATAAGGTAGTTTTGGTTATGGGAGTCTATGGTAAGCCTCCAAGACGAAGAGACGAAATGGTAAAAATGTCAGTTGAGGATGTAACTGATAAAGGTTCCGTTTTGATTGTAAAAGTGCCAGAAACTAAAACAGGTACGTCAAAAGGCTTTACAATCATAGATGAAGAAGAAATGGGTGCTCTGAAAATAGTCCGACAATATATGAATTTAAGGCCAAATAAAACAAATGGGACACGTTTTTTTCTTACATATAGGAACAGAAAGTGTACAATGCAACCAGTTGGAAAAAATACGATAGGCAGTGTTCCAAACACTATTGCTAAGTTCTTAAGACTAGAAAACCCTCACCAGTTTACTGGTCATTGTTTGAGACGCACTTCGTCTACTCTCTTAATTAAGGGGGGTGCGTATTTCGAAACTCTGAAATTGCACGGCAAATGGAAGAGTGACACTGTAGCACAAGGCTACATAGAAGAAAGCATCACTTCGAAAAATAGAATTTCCAACATGATTGCAAGTGCTGTAGGTTCATCTGAAGGAGAAACAAGTGCTATTTCTAGTTTTGAAATCATCTCGAATGTTCAAGAACAACCATCAACATCATCAACCTACCCCATATCAAATAAAATGATAACTGTATCGGACAATCTTTCCAGTAAATCTGTTGATTTTTCTGGCAAGTTTGAAAATTGCCATTTTTACTTCGAAAAGTAACATTCTGTATTGAAAATTTTGATTTAATTTGAATAAAAATTATTAATTAATAAACATTTTTTAAAACTTTTTAAATTAAAAGCAAAAATACAATTTACGACAAAAACAAACTGTCTAGTATGCCATGAGGATAAACATTTTGAAGTTTAAAATATTATTTTAGTATATTAAGAGCGGGCGTTATGAATTCATAATGCCCTCTCATAACGCCCCGGTTTTTATGGATGCGTTTATATATCGCGTATCCAAGACTTTATAATAACATTATATGCATGTGAAGCATAAAATAATTAAAACTAACCATAAGTATAACAAATATCTATAACGACTTCTTAATTTACTTACCATATATATTGTTGGTTCTTTTTCGGATGTTTGAAGAAAGAATTCTTTTAAAAAATTAACATTTTTCGGGATCACGGTCGGTGCTTGATATCATCATTCAATAGTTTCTTCTTTTTATTATTGAACTAGGTTGTTCAAATATGTTTTTTGTTGGTGTTGAAATGTAAGGGAATTCTTTTCAAGTCTAATTGGATTTTTGTATTATATTTATTTATAAACATATTTTGTCTTTAATTTTGGTTCTTGTTATTGTTAAGGAGGGCAATATAAGATAGTCGATTTTAGAATGTATAGTTAAACAGGTATTTCTATTTTTATATTACATACCACTTTTTATATTGATTCGTCCTTTTAGGAATTTTCATGAATATTTATTTTTAAAATGTTACAGATCTAAGATAATATCTCGAATTAATAACATTAATGTTCGCACGGTTATTACATTTGATGTACATATATGTTTTTGTTAAATTTATTCGATTTTATTTCATGTGGTTATTAAGAAGTTATGAAGAAAATTAATTTACAACTAAGACAAGATAAAATTTATGTTGTCATTTTATTTATAGTTATTTTTACTGTCGATCAATGCTGCATTGTTGAAATGCACCGTCATATTTAAAGTGTTCATTTTATTTCGTATACAAGGATGTTTTTGATGCGGATTCCTGGCTAAAATTCTTGTATGAAAATTATATGGAAACTTACATGATCATGATTATTTCTTGTAGAGAATTGGGACATAGGATCCTTTAAAGTTCATGTAAGGATCTTTTATAGTTCATGTAAGATCCTAGCAAAAATTCCTACAAGAATTTTTGCCAGGGTAGGAACTTACATGATCATGATCATTTCTTGTAGAGAATTGGGACAAGAAGTTTACAAGATCATACAAGATTCACATAGGATCTGTTACAGTTCATGTAAGATCCTAACAAAAATTCCTACAAGAATTTTTGCCAGGGATGCGATTTGCAATATTTGACAAATTTTTGAAATAATAATTAAATATTCCACCTATAGACGTTCTCACACACAATATATTTTCTAAATAACTTGTATAGCAAATCATAATACAGACTTTTAAGAACAAATAATATAAAAATCATCATCTCCTTAGGTAACTCATCTTTTAAGTTTTCTGTTTTCTGTCTGACCGCTATCAAAAATAAAATCCACTTAACTTTAACTAAATTCACATTCGGTTTTCTTAAATTCAAAAAGTTGAATAGTTTTGATCGATCGATCGATCGATGATAAGCAAAAAGAAAAACAAAACAAAAATTCAGATCAATTTATTTATTTGAGAACTTTTTGTTTTCTTTTTCAATTTTATTTAAAAAAGGAAGTCGCTGAATAACACATGATCATGTTTATTGCTTTTGATTTTACTATATGTTTGTACACTTTGATTTATATTTACGTTGATTAATATCAGGGATGCCCCACATAAAATACCATTTGTCATGTAAATTTCAACCCGTTGCAAAAGTATATAGATATTTATTAATAAATTCATAACATCCTCATTTAAAAATATTTTCTATATTTATTACTTCCTTACTCCTTCAATTTTTTTAATCTCTACGTTGATCTTCTCTGATCATAATTTTTATATGATTGCTTAACAATCGCTGATCAATTTGATGCTTAATTTTTTTTGTATTTCTTTATAATAAATAATTCAACCTTCGATTTTTTTTCTTTGCCCTGCAATTTTCTTATTATTTCATCTTTCACTCTCTTTATATTTTGACTTGTATGACTTCTTCTTGTGTATTTGTTTTGTTGATCTTAACACAAAAAAAGTAAATTCTTCATTCAGTTTCAATATACATTTTTAGGTAGATTTCATATAAAAATCTACCTATTGCGATGTGCCTCATCTCGGGATTTCGGAAAAATTTTGGTGCCAAACGACTATTTATGATAAGCGGCGACGGAAAAACAACGGTCTCACGGTCGCACCGTGAAGGTAGATCAAACAAATTTTCTGTACATGTGTGCTCTATTAAAATCTTCTACAAGCTCGAGAATCAGCAAAATCCGACCAGTGGTTAAGAAACTAGAGGCTATTTTCTAAAAAAATTGATGTTTTAAAACCGTTATAACGACCGTTTGGATGTTAATATTTTAAAAACAATAACAAATTTAGATTTTTTGGAATCTTTTTTATCAATTTATTCTAAAAATAGACCTCTGCAGTTAGAGGTTCCTGAGTGAGCGGCTCCAATAAAAAAGTTTGCAAACAAAAATTTTTTTTTGATACAACCGGCACTCTCACTGTCGCATTTGTAAAGCTAGATCAAAAAACCTTTTTTAAAAATGTGTGTTTTGTAAATGTCTTAGACAAGTTCGTAAATCAGCCAAATCCAACACATGGTTAAGAAACTAGAGGCTTTATATTAAAAAAAAGGTCTGCGTTTAAGATCCGTTATAACGGCCGTTTGGATTCTAATATTCTTAAAAACTTTATTAATTTAGAATTTTTAAAACCTTTTTTATCAATTTATTTAACAAAATAGACCTCTGCCGTTAGAGGTTCCTGAGTGAGCTGCTCCAACAAAAAAGCTTGTAAAACACAAAAAGCGTTTGAATCAACTGGCACTTTCCCGGTCGCATTTGTGGAGCCAGGTGAAAAAAACTTTTTTAAAAATGCACGTTTTATTAATATCTTAGACTGTTTCGTAAATCAGCCAAATCCGACAAATGGTTAAGAAACTAGAAACTTTATACAAAAAAAGCTGGTTTTTTAAATCCGTTATAACGGCCGTTTGGATACTAATATTTTTAAAAACTTCATATGTTTAGAATTTTTGGAATCTTTTTTATTAATTTGTTTTAAAAATAGACCTCTGCAATTAGAGATTCCTGAGCGAGCGGCTCCAACAAAAAGTTTCTGCAATTTGCAAAAACGACAAGAAAAAACAAAAAGATTTTGAATAGAAGAAATTAATTTTTTTTCTTAGAAATAAACTATTTTGATATTTTGCAGTAATTTCACGACATATGATATGATATAGAGTAGGTTTGCCGTGTGCCATATAGTGTCATGTTCTGTGGTAGATTTGATATTTGTTTGTTGCAAAATTGCATAGATGTAGTTTTGCTTATATGTAGCTACATAATTTTCTTTTTAAAATTTGTTCGATATCTGTTTGTAATTCGTTTGTTTTGTTTAAACTAATCTGATGCATCAGATTCTACTTGTACACAAAACTATCTGATCTCAAAATCTACCTATTTCTAGCGGACATCCTGCCGCTCGGGCTTTTTTTGTATTGTTTTTTCTTTCATATTTGAGAATGTATTTTCTTTCTTTAAGTCCCAGTCAAGACAAGGGAGCAGATGCTACGTTAAGGCATTTTAATTTTCGAATTCATATTTTTATCAATTTGGTTTGATATACAAATAATGTACATATTCAGTAATATGAAATTTTCCATATTTACTTTTTTAATTGTCGATAATTTGGTTTCAAAAACGTCAGTTGGGTGATGTATAAGTTTATCCTTATCATAATCAGTTTCATTTTATAACAGTTTATATTTATCGCAAAAAATCTATTAAATAATCAAATCTGTTCAAATATCAAAATCAAATTTTAGTGGCAATACTCTGACTTCCAAATTTAATTAATTGTGCCGTAGAAATGCCTTATTTCTTTATTTTTAAAAGCTTTTTGCGGAGAAAGTTAAAAGAACGCAAGTTTGTGGTGTTTTCATTGCAGATCAGTGCTTGATCCTTTCATATGTGAATATTGGGTTTGGGGTTGGTTTTGTTGAGTTGCGTTAAAATGGCATTTAGAGGTTGAAGTAACTCATACAAAGCTGTACCACTGGACCAGTACACAAGCAGGGTTTGCCGGACTTTGAAAAACGGTCAAGCACTGGCCGATTAATGGTTAACGATACTTGGCTATTGTTAGTGGGCCAGTACTAGAACCATTCATCGGCCGATCTTATGGTTGACAGAAAAGAACCAGTATATGCAAAGCATTGGCCCATGGAGGGTAAACACTACTTGGTTATTGTTATTGGGCCATTACTGGAACCATAAATCGGCCGATGTTTAGTTTATAGAAAATACTATAGCCAGTACACTTTACATTAAATGGCCAATCAATGGCCCTTTAATTGTTAACATTAATTGGCTATTGTCATTGAAGCAGTACTGCAGACATTGCAGTTATCGCGTCTCGGCTGAATATGATAATATTGATAAGGATGGTTTATGTATGGTATGGTATGTATGTATGTTATGGTATGTATGTATGTTATCTTATGGTGTATGTATGTATGGTTTGTGTAACGTAGGTGTATGATGTTTTGAAATTGTTTTTGATTTCTATTTTATTTTAATTATTTTGTAAATAATTTATTTAAATTTACGTATAGTAGAATTTTTTTGCCAGCGAACACGAAATTTGTTTGTTATGCGCATATTGTTTGCAAATGCGCGGAATATTCAGTGTCTTGATTAAAATATTAAAAAAAAACTATTGGGGTCCCATTGAAATGGACAAAAAAAAAGCATAAAATTTATAAATTGCTATTGAAATTCAACCAATTATAATAGAAACCCAAAAACTAGTAGAAATATTAATGATTTTGTAGGAAATATAACAAAATTTTGATAATTAAAAATAATTATAGTAAAAATAACGACGCCTGTGTAAACAAATATCATAACAAACAAATGGTACGAACTAGAAGTAGAAATTTAACTAATATAATTGGTTTGAAAACAAATTTATCCCAAAATAAATAATGCATCTCTGTTTTACTTTTTGTCTCATCTTTTATCTCTTGCTGCGTCATATCTGTCAAAAATTCGCTGTCAAAAAAATTCTACTATATGATAATATTATTTTGTATTTTTTTAATGGCCCAGTCATGGCTGCCAATATTCGGTCATTGTTGCATTACTGGTCGCCAGTAATGGAACATTACTGAACCAATTGTAAAATCTTGTATGGGATGTTTTGAATTTTTTGTCGTCATTTTTATTTTATTTTGATTTTAAATTATTTTGTATTTGATTAATTTAAATTTACATATGATAATATTTGATATTTTCCCAATCATGGTTGCCACTGCTTGGCCATTGATACAATACTGTTCATCATTATTGGTCCGTTGCTGGGCCAACTGTACAACCTTGGACCTTTACAAAAAATATAAAATAATATTTTCATACGTAAATTTAAATAAATTGTTTACAAAATAATTAAAATAAAATAGAAATGAAACAAAACTTTAAAACATATACCAACCTTGTCAATATTATCATATTCATCCGAGAAGCGATAACCAAACTATATAGGTGAAGTTTTTTAAACAATATATTTCTAAAACGGATAATGCTCTAGTGCATTTTAACCAAATGATATAGATCGGCCTATTCATGGCTGAAGCACTGCCCCAGTAACAATAGCCAGCTTATGTTAACTATTAAATGACCATTGAATGGCCATTTAATGTAAAGTACTCTGATAGTACTCTGCACAAGTCGTTCAAGCCCGTTCCTTCAAAAGGTAAAGTACACGAACGAATTAATCCCGCCCGGAGAGACGCTGCCATAAACGTGAATAAAGACCTAAAAAATGTCACCGATTAGGGTGACCAAAACCTGGTCAATTTCAACTCTACCAAAACACAGCTGTTGATTGTTTCCAGATCAAAGACCGAGTTCCCCAAAGATATTTTATTCAGTATGTGTGATGAACCAATAGGTGAATGTAAAAGCATTCGTTTATTGGCTGTCACAGTTTCAAATGACCTACTCTGGAACGATCATGTAATGGCGATGGCAAAAAGGGCGTCTAAAAAACTCGGCCTCCTAAATAGATGCAAAAAATTTTTCACTCCATACCAATTGCTCCATGTTTATAAGTCCTATACTCGTCCCTGTATGGAGTACTGTTGTCAAGTTTGGGGTGCTGCTTCTGTCTTCATCTTGGCCTTCTTGGACTCTGTTCAAAAGCGGGCTACACGAATTGTGGGTGATCGAACTTTGACATCAAAACTTGATTCCCTACAACATGTATTTCTAAAAATAAACAAAATTTACTAAAATTAATTAAGTACAATATTATATTAATAAAAAAATTATTTGCCGTCAAAAATATTTGCAGAGTCACTTAAGAAAAACAATTATTATGGCAAGTGTCAGAATATGAGAATCAATCAATGCATTCCTGACAGTGTAGTTTATCGAGAAAATTTTTTGAAAGTCGTACTTCTACGGTTTTTTGTTAATTCATTAGTGTTCTCAAAATTTGGATGCAAAAACTAATTTTTTAAGAAGCAGTTCAAAAAAATTTAGTTATAAACTGTTAGAAGGCCTTGAAATTTGCATTTGCCTGTAGAGAACATTATTTAATAATACACTAAAGTCTCCATATCTTTTGATTAGCTTAACTGAATTTCGTGATTTTATACTTGTTTAAAAGGTATTGAGCTAAGTAATTTGCACGTTTCAAATTTAGAAGTACACTAAGGTGACCTGAAAATTAAATATAATATTTTAAAATAGGCAAAAGAAGATATTTTAGTACCTCTAGAATTTTTTAACCGAGTCAATAGACATTTTAGGTCAAGATGAAGAACAGAAAACGTTCATCCTTCAAGTTGTAGAGAATTATCGACAAAAAATCCTTAAGACCAACAAAAAATTCAGTTGCAGAAATCTTGCATGAATATCCCATACAAGGTTGTACAACTGGTCCAGTAATGGTCCATTACTGGTAGCCAGTAATGCAGCAATGGGCGAGTACTGGCAACCACGACTGGGCCATTAACATAATTTTACTGGATGATAACTTCGGACAATAAATGGTTGCCATTCTTGGGCCAAATACTGGCAACCATGACTGGGCCGTTAAAAAAAATATACATTATTATCATATGTAAATTTAAATAAATTAAATACAAACTAATTTAAAATAAAATAAAATGACGGAAAAAATTCAAAACTCCCCATACAACTGGTTCAGTTGCAGGAATGGCTGAGTGATAGCAAACACCGCCCTGACTTCGCCAGTACTCCGCCATTAAAAAAGATATAAAATGATATTTTTTATACATAAATTTAAATAAATTATTTACAAAATAATTAAAATAAAATAGAAATGAAAATAAATTAAAACATATACCAACCTTTTCTTACATACCTATATTACCATAGTCTTTCAACCGACAAGGCGATAACTAAACTATATGTGAAATTTTTCAAACTATGTATATCTAAAAGGGATAATACTCTAGTGAAATTTAAAAAAAATGGCAGATCGGCAAATTCATGGCTACAGTACTGGCCCAATAACAATAGCCAAGTAATATTTACCATTCATGGGCCAGTGCTTGGCCATTCAAAGGTAACAATATACTGGCTATTTTCTGTAAACCATAGATCGGCCGATGATTGGTTCTAGTATTGGCCCAGTAACAATAGCCAAATACTGTTAACCATTAATGCACCAGTGCTTGGTCGTATGTCAATGACTGGCAAAACCTACTTGGGATTGAATAACTAAGTGCAACTAACTTCACCAATAACTCGACTAGCGTCTCGATTTGCGAACTCCACATACTTCCAAAATCTTTAGCTTTACGTACTTGCATCATAATGTACTATTTAGGTATCGAAAATATACTGGCAACCATGACTGCAGGACATTATTCTTTGGATGATAACTTTGGACAATAAATGGCTGCCATTCATGGGTTAGAGTAAGAAAAACAGCAATGGCCTAAACGAGGTTGTACAGTTTGCCCAGTAACGGACCAATAAACATAACCAGTATTGCAGCAATGGCCGAGCACTGCTTGACATGAATGGCCCATTAAAAAATATCAAATATTTTCATAGGCAAATTTAACTAAATTAAATACAAAATAATTTACTAATTTAAAATAAAATAAAAATGTCTAATAATTTAAAACTTATATCTACCTAAAACCTACTCAATATTATCATAGTCTATCAGATGAGAAGCGATAACTAAACTATGGGTGAAAAATTTTCAAATATATAAATTCTAAAATGGATTTTACTCTAGTGAGTTTTAACCAAATGACATAGATCGGCCAATTCAAGGTTGCAATACTTGCCCAATAACAACAGCCAATTAATGTTGCCATTTCTTGGCCATTTAAAGTAAAGTGTACTGGTTATATTGTATGCAGCAGACTAGCATCTTTAGTTTTAATTTTAAAAGCTAGCGATCTTTAAGTACCACGGCATAAATGATTTATGGTTTAGTTTAGTTTATGTTCGGTTCAGCTTGAGCACGGTTTTGTTTCACAAAAATTTAGTCGTATTTAATATTTTTTCGGCTTAGTTCAAACCTCATTTATTTCGAGCTTAAGTCCTAGCTTAATATCATTAAGTCCTAGCTTAATATCATAAGACAACCTCCTAACTACAGATATCCAAAAATGTTAACAAATGAAAGCCTGTTGCACACGTAAACGCTAAACAGGTTTTCTTCACAAAAAACGAAATTTTGTAATGGCCATGAATGAGGGTTAGTGCTGGACGCAAACAATAGCAATATAAACAAACCATGCTTTACTGTTTTTCTTTGATAAAATGTGTTGTGTAATAAGAGTTGCAATATTTATCACAACACATGGTATCCTGTTAAGTCCTAAACCCACATGTATAGGAAACATTTATTCGAGAAAGCAATAGCGCGACAACACCCAGGAATAGTTCATAACTAAGACTAATAGTGCCACCATTGACTGAATATAGTATTTGTTTTTTTTTAAATAAAAAGTGTTGTGTAATAGGGTTTAGTCACTTTAGAATATGTGTCACAGCAACACATAAATACCTTTTAAGACCTAGGTCCCACAACAACATGCGTTCTAAGGTCATGATGAACGCTTTTTTTAAACCTCTGCGGGTTGAAGTCACCTGAGACTAAGGATTCCGGCAAACTATTCCATTTGTATGCAGTTCAGACAAAGAAGTCTTTTTGCAATCTGCCAGTTGCGGTAGGCGATTGCCGAGTGGAACGGGAGTAAGAATAACTTTGAGGCATGTTGCCGCTGATTTCATCTGAGCACTGTTGATGACGATATTTGTAAAACAGTGCGACAATGTTGAAGGGAATCAAGTTTTGATGTCAAAGTGTAACGAAGTAGTCTGGTGATCAACGAAGCAGTTGTATAATTCCCTGATTTATAGATTCACTACTTTCTCACACGCATCAAATTTGCATTGGCGGCAACTTTCATAATTGTTTTCGTTTTTCCTTTAACCATATTTTCTTAAACTCAAACCTTAATTGCCATCTACAATAGTTTCCGTAAAACAAAGATTGTCCTAAAACAGTTGTGTATTGTTTTCCAATGTAATTTCCTGTATTCAGTTTGTAATCGTTAATTGCTATAAAGTTAGCATAAAACAATTGTATAGTATCATTAATTCGTAGTTCCGCTATTCCCATATAGATTTCCTACAATCGGTTTATAATCATTGTTTCTGTTTATAATTATTTCCCAATTTTTAGTACAAATCAATAGTGAAGACACTTAGTGGGGAGAAATAATTAACGAAAGGAAGAAAAAATATAATTCACCACCGGTCGTTACTATTGGGCTATAAATACGCGTAGCTGCGTATAGAGGCCTCTTAGTCTATTAATTCTTATGGAAATAATTTTTTGTTGTTGTTGACAGTGAGTCAAGATCATATGTTTGGTGTTTTTTGTGAAGGAAAATATAGAATGTCAGTTTTGTAAAATACGCATATTTTAATTGATATTAAATTAGAAAATAATGATAAAACAAACAAAAAATTATAAAAACCAAAAAAAAAATATTATATGTTTGTGATATACAGTGTGATGTCCCTAGTTAAATTTACAAAATATAGCCGGAAATTTCTTAGTAATTGTAAGTACTACATCTAACATAACAAAAGAAAACAAAAAAAAATCTATTAAGCTTACGAACATGTTTGTAATTACATAATTCACTATTTTTGTTGTGATGTCAATTTTTTTGTGAAAAGATTCATTTGTGATTTAATTATAAACAGAAAAAGCCAAATTTTTAACAAAAATCATGTTAGAGCTTAAACTTGTTTTTTTGTAGATAAATTTTTTGTTGTTATCCGGTTATCGTGGATGCGGTGTAATATTAATTTAAATTATAAGATAATTAAGAAAAATTAATAAGCTCTGGTGTGTACAACTGTTATTTAGTGGAATTAAAATTAAATTTGTTGGATAATCCGCTCTTTTATTCCGGAATTCTCTGTCGACAAAATTAAATCTCGAACCATCTTATAACAAAAAAACAGTGTGTCGATTTTTGCATATGGCGGGTTTCGTTTTTCCGGCGATGGCGCTAACGAAATATTGAGCAAGAATAGCAATCATATATATCTGTGGGAAGCATCAATTTACTATCTGGGGAATCGATTTTTTATTGTCTAGATATTGCTACCGAAGCACTGCTTTCTTCAACCTGATATAGGACAACAACATAGACATCCAGCTACCATCACTGAAGGCAATATCGTTTTATTGTCCTTATCTATAAGTAACCCAGCGTGATGTCATCATCAAATCTCGTTCGCCTCTAACTAGATAGGATTTGATATATAAGTTATAGTCATCTGCACTTTTATTTAATTTATCGATCCGGTATACGACCATTGACGATTGTGGGAGCTACAGTACAGATTGAACGTGTCGTCAAACCACCGTTAGTCTAAGGGATAATGAAGGGCTAAATTTCGAAGGAGTCAGGAGTGGGGTCTGGACTAACCATGGGGTGAGTTACCTTTTTATTTTTCATATATAGGTGTGAATTGGTGTGAGTGCGTGAATGTGTAGATGTGGGGATATGTCTATGCTTGCTGATACTTATTTTTTTTAATTCTATTGTGGTAAAACTTTCAAACGAAATCTATTAATCTGATTTCCCTTAATATACAAAAAAAACCAGGTGAGTAGAGCCAACGTAATTAATTAAATTTTAATCTTTCTAAACCGCATTAATAAAGTGTAAATAGTTTAAATATTGAATTTCACGTAATTAGTTAATCAAAGTATGAGTATTCCAAAGGCGTATCTTATCATTTAGGTCAACTGAATAAAAATAGTTTCGTAAAAATTGAATGGGTTATGAACTCAACATCTGTTAAACCTAAGTTCCAGAAACCTGATGGCGATTATTTTTGACATCTACAAGAGACGCTCAATCAACTGCCGATAACGCGACGACTTTTATCTGTAACTCACGCCTTGCATTTGACGCGATTTTTCCAAAACAACGTGTTGGTCTTCCTATATACAATTTTTTTGTCAAAAATCATATATTGTATTGTTTGGAAAACTTTCTAACCTTAGTATTAGTCGGTGAAACGGGGTGTGGTAAAAGTACTAAAGTTCCACCGCTGATGTCAAGTTAAAATTGAGAGATGTTCATAGCAACTATCTAGTGAATAACTTTCGCTACGAAGCACAAAGGAAAAACCTACAGTTAATGTGATTACGTGATTTGTAATAACATTTTAAACTAATTTAACAAAGAAAAAAAAATTATTACAACATCTTGCATAATGGTTGGACCCAGCGCTCAAACCAATAAATTTTTGTTATTTCTACTATTCCTATTGATAGTAGTTTTCTTATCACCATGGATGACGAAGTTTTTCTTTTGGGTATGAAAGACTGTATGTGTATATGTATGCGTGAGTGTATGGGGACATGGATGACGGTGCGTATGTATGTAGGGGAATGAGAGTGTATGCAAGCGTGAGTGTATGGGGATATGGATGGCAAGTATGTGTGGGAGTGGATGAAGTGCGCGAGTGTGTGACTGAATTGAAATTATGGGATTGGACGTGGTGATCGTGGTTCTTACGTAGACGGGGGTCGCCAGAGTCGCCGTCTTTCACTTGCTTTTTCTCATTTCCGTACTTATCATGTTTCTCGCGTACTATAGTATTTATTTGTGCTGAAGTAGCAGGATTTCTTACTCAATCTCACAGATTGCAGCTGGTCTGGGGCTATAAATAAATCTCGCTAGGTACGCGACCTGCTACGCCACTTCGTTGTTATTCAACGAAGCAGCGCTTCATTACAAAAGCTCGATCACCCACAATTCGTATAGGCCACTTTTGAACAGAGTCCAAGAGGGCCAAGATGGAAACAGAAGCAGCACCCCAAATTTGACAACAGTACTCCATACAGGGACGAATATAGGATTTATAAACATGGAGCAATTGGTATGGAGTGAAAAATATAGAGTTCAGTATAGAGTTCATTCACCAAAACCCACAAAAATCATATTGGTGATATTGTAGATATCTCACTGGTATATCCCAATGTTTTCATGTTAGCTCGTATGTCAAAACAGAGGCTTGTCACACCCGTAGATCAAAAATTAAAAAACATTTACACAATCAACAAAAACTTATCAGTCCATGTAAGATAGAATAATATTTGTAACTGGATCATGAGAATTGGGTTCTTATCTTACAAAACTTGTTAATTTATAAACGAAGATTTTTAAGCGATTTGTTAAACTTTTCAATATAATTTCAACAACTAAATAAATAATGACGTTCTTTGTTGATGATGAATTTGATATTTTTTTGCAACAACGGTTTTGTTATCTTAAACTGGTTTTGATTATGTCAAGTCATTAAAGATATTTGATTTGTGTTTGGGTTAAGGATTTTATTACAGTTCTATTTCTAAGTCCAATAAGGGTTACATCTTCCAGTGATCTTTTTCCACTGTAGGTGTATAAAATAAAAAAAACTAGTAATTAATAACACAATTGCAATTATGCTCATACTTGCAGTCTTACAACGATGCATTCAGTTGTCGATTGCGTTTATGCATATATTTAGAATGTTTAATAAAAAAACATAATTATAAAAATCACCCACAATTTATGAGAATGAATAACGGAATTCATGCGAACACATCTTATATAAATAACAAATGTTTTCTTTAACAATAAATAAACAAAATCCCTTAAAGCCACCAATACGTAACGTGACCCTTTTTCATTAAGAAAATTTGTATATCACAAAAACAAATTTAAACAAATCCTTAAACACAGAATTTTTATGGTTTTTAATTAAAAAGAAAAAAAATATTTACTTATGTGAAGATCAAGTATTTTGTTATTGTGCGTTGACTGAAATCCGATCCTTAATGTAAGCTAATATTTTATTTTGGAGTTAGTTTTAGTGATCATTAGAACATATTATTAATTTTATTTATTTTTTCAGAATGTATAAATTAAGTTGCAAATTTGTTTTTATGTCTATATGAAATTTTGTGATTAATTTGTGTATATGTATAACAAAAATTGGCGCCTTGTGCTTGGTATTCGTAAAATTTTTGGTTTAATATTAACTTTAATTTGCTTTTTGTCAGTTAAAATAACAATAGGGTCCACACCCTTAATAAAATGCGAAATTATCAATTTTACACAATTGAATTATTGTAAAAAATTTTGGAATTTTTTAATGATTGAAGTGTTTTTTTGTACTCCAAAAATGTATGTTGGCGGTATCGGGAAACATTAAAATATATGACAACTTGTCGTGATTATGATTCATAAATATTTTTGTTTAGTTATATTAAATGTATCTGATCATGTTTAGCGAATGTATTATTTTAAATTTCAGATTTAATTATAATATTTTTGAAATCATATAAAACGTGTATTTTTGCTTCACAACAATTGAAAATGTTGTGAAGTAATGCACTGATGCTATCTATCGATAAAAAATCTTACATATCCGAAATTAGTTTTCATATTGGAAAAAGTGATGGGGGCATCGCTAGCACATTTTTATATGAAACTTCAATAGCATTAATTTCTGATAATAGAATTTGATTAATCTTGGTGAATGTGCTTAAAGTATAATTTGTAACAGTTCTGCATTCCAACTTCCGGTTTGTTACTGCCGGCAAAAAATTTTTTTCACTTTTTCTATACGAACAGCAAATTATGTCTGTTAGAATACTGCATGCACCTTTCTTTAATGAACTAATTTTGATGAAAGCTTTGCAAAAGGTTGATATTTATATGAGAAGGAAGTGATAAGATTTTGAGATATAATGGCCAAAGTGGTGGTTGTCTCCGAGCACCTGTTTTTATAACAATAGTCATTAAGTATTGCAACCATGCAAAAATAGAATATGAATTTTGCATGTTATGTTGTCGATTTCTAATTTCATAATATATAGTAAATATCGATTATATATATACTATCATAGAAAAAATTGCATTTCCTGCGCGAAATAATAGTATATTTTCCTACAAGAGATGAAAACATTGTTTTTTTCGTGAGTAAACATTTGTTCACGAGACGCGCTAGCGTTGTTTAAAAACTTTGTAAAATTATATAAAAAACCATAGCAACTACAATTTGTTATTCTTTTTACACTAGTGGAAAAAGAACCCATTTTCACAGGGCATTAAGCGTGATGAAATTAGACTTTTTATATGTGTAACGTCCGCTATATTCGCCTAAACAACAATAAAACCAATTCATCTCCTTTTTCTAATAAAATTTATTTCATTAGTTTCAGTTCACTTTTACATTAATAATAATTTTAAAATTTTCTAATACTTAGTTAAATTTCGAATATACTATAAAAAACAAACGAACGTACTCAATTTTATTTCCAATTCTAACAAACAGATGTCGTTGCTAATTTTTGTTGAATCTTTGGATTTACACGATTTGATTTGATTGATTGGAAAATGGAAAATGATAGAGCACTCTTCTCATGGATGTCGAAATTGTCGGAAATTTTGCATTCATGCTTTTTTCCTTAAAATTAAGTGTAAAATTAAGTAGTTCAAATTTTAATTAAATTCAATTTTTCAATTAGTGCAATTAGTTTCAATTCATTTTAAATGTCTCTGTCCCATTAGTAAAAATTTAAAAATAATTTAATTGTTTTGTGTGTTGTGCAAAAAATATAACCAAAAAAATTCATTCCATATTTGTGTTTCAACCAAATATTATTAGAGTTGATTTTAGAAGAAATCACATTTTGTTCGATTTTTCCAACATTCATTCTGATTTGGATTAAAGGAAAAAACAATACAGTTTTTTTGATATAGTTTTTTTAATTGTTAACATTATGCGGTGTATCATAATTGTGCGATATTGATATCAATAGAGTTTAAAAAAAAAAAAAAATGAAAGAGTTAATTTCAAGATATACATAAAATACCTCGTAAGATATCAATCAATGTAATATCAAAATGTATTTAAAGTTACTGTATCTATTTTAAACGTATCAAATTAAGTTTCATACGCAGTGGATTTTAGCTACAAATTTCATCCAATTTTTCATACTCCATGTTTTAAATTTATATAAACCAGGAATTTTTAAATAATTCGTCTTGATTTATAAGATCATTAGTAAAGAAAATAATTAATTATTATTAATTAAATAGTATAATAAATGTTGGTTCGTTTTTATTTGAATTACAAACAAATTGGAATATTCACGCCGCAACGGGGCACAAAAAATACGAATAATAGTTTTATGTGCCAGAAACCTCGCTCGAAAGGATCTATTTCATGCTGCTGAGTTTTTGAAAATTAAACTTTGAAAATTAAAAACAACGCTGGAAGTGAATCACCAATCAACAGTTGTAATTTAAGGTATTTTTAGATTATAGATATATTAATTTTTGTTTAATTATTCTTTTTTCCCCTTTGGGATGTTAGGATAAATTTAGAAAAAACGTATGAGATTCCCAAATTTAAGATTCGTTAAGGGGAAATTGCATCCCGGGCAGATTTTATTAATTTATATAGTAGTAACAAAGGTCCAATAATAATACGTGCCGCCGAACAAAAGGGACCCTAGTGATTTTAGTTCAATTTAAACTGGGCGTTGTCAACCAGTTTTGGTTTTTTTTTACATATATATGATTTAGTCGTTTCATTATATATGTGTGTATAATTTATATAATTTTGATAATCTGGTTTGGGCGTTGGTCATCATACCAGTTTCCAATTCGAATGTTATTTTTCTTTTTTGGATAGAACCTGTTTAGGTTGTGGTTTTTTTGTATATACGTATTTAATATACGTGGAGTTTCTTGGATAAGGATTGAATAATACTTCTACCATTTAATTCGTTTTTTTGTAATAGTGTGGAATTTTAGAAATAGTTTTTGTAATTTTTTGGAATTGATAGAAAATATGTACACGAGGTTTCAGGGGGGGATAAGTAGGAGTCGGCCAGGGGGGTTTGAGCCATGGATGGATGAGGTGGAAGAGAGAGAGCATGTGGCATGGAAGGAGAAAATGGATGAGGCAATGGATGTGGTGGAATGGGTGATAAATGTGATTATGTATGAGGTGAAAGATAAAATTTATTTGGAAATTATGGATGACATTTGCGAGGAACAATATGATGAGTTTTTGGATGTGCTGGTGGCTGAGATAGTGAATGAGGAGTTGAATGGAGTGAATGAGGAGTTGAATGGAGTGAATGAGGAGTTGGATGTAGTGTATGAGGAGGGGAATGAGGAAGTGAATGTGGGCTGGCGTGAGAGGAGACGGGTAAAAAGAAATAGGAGCTCTCACTTGAAGAGGAAGGAGAGGAGGAAGAAGGAGAAGGAGAGTCGCTTGGTCGTGGAGCTGGGAGCTTCCTCGACCAAGAGTACTCAAATAGAGGAGCTGGTTGAGGTGGTTCCCATCTCACCGACCATGCGACAGGTAGAGGAGTGGTCTGGTCCACAGGAGGCCCCTGTTCCTCATTGTATAATTAATTAAAATTAATTATTTTTGCCTGTTTGAAAAAAAAACCGTTTTGGGACAGCAATTTTTTTTTGGAGATTGTTTTTTTTGTGCTGTCATTCGAATTTGTTTTTGTACATATTGTACATATTTGTAAATATTTTTGTAAATAATTTTTTTTGTATATAGTTCCAATGTAATTTTCATTGTACATATTTTTTTTTGGAATAATATTGTACATATTTTTATTGTACATATTTTTATTGTACATATTTTCATTGTACATATATTTTTTTATAAATAGTTTTTGGAATTTTTTTTTTCGTGTACTAGGTTTAATAAATCTACTTTCTCAGCGGTAGGCCTAACAAGCCATCCATAGAGCTTCACTCTTTAACATTGATGTCGTTCTTAGATCGCCTATGGCCACCGGGGTTATGCGATCGAAGAACATTGGTTTCTTCTCTTCATTCGGCGAGGAAGTCCTCAGGGACGAGGAGTGGTGTTGCTGTGTTTGTACTTAGGTGCAAACCAGTAATACCATTCTTTGCTCAGAGGCTTCTTCGGTGTAATGAAGAGAAGAACCAATTGTACTTTGCTTTCAGGATCAGAGGCTTCACCTCATACAAATTCAAAAAACTTTACCATTTTTTTCCACTTAGCTTTTACAATAAAACAATTTTTCATGGAGTTTAGGTTTTGAAGTCTGGTGCTCGGGAGCGTTCTTCAACTTTCGCATTAGGTTTAGTTGTAATTTATTTTTAGGTTAAACAAGCACAACTGGGTCAGTAGAAATGGACCTAGTGTCTAATCGTGACAGTTGTGATTGTTTTTATTAGGTTGGGGAGAAACTGTTCTGTAGAATCTGGTCGTTAGGGGCTTTTCTAGTCAGTTCTCACATGCATTGTTGGAGTGGGCTCGCGAACGTGGGAATTCAAATTTAAACAAAATGGATATTGTAACCATACTTACTTTTTACAATTGTCTCCAGACGAATCTTGATTTTGGGAATCTCTTATATTATTAAATAAAGATAAAATAAATAAAACAAATTTTTTGAAAATTAATTAAATAAAATTTTTATTAAATAAATAATTTTTTTAAATTTAAGTTAATTTTAGGTAACTAAATAAATAAATTTTTTTTAAATACGCAATACATCAAGATATAAATAAATATTTTTTATCTTTTTAAAAAAATAAATCAATAAATCAAAGTTAAGACGGTGCATCCGATAAATAAACATTCTTTTGAATATTTTTTATTTTTCAATTTTTTTTAAAAAATAAATAAATATTTTTAGGGGTGCTATCGTCAATAACTAATTTTAGGTATATATATATATTTCAGTATATCTGAAATTAAATAAATAAATTATATTTTTATATACAATATTATAGGAATTTTTGTGAAAGGTGAAGCAAAGATTAGCGGCGACAGTGGTTTTTTTTTGTTCCTTTACAAGTTTGTTTTTACAAAAATTTTTTTTTGGGGCGTTCGTTGTTTTTTTTCCGTTTTTGCATTTTTCATTATTTTTACATTTACAGCGTACTAACTATTTTTTTTTTGTTGTTGGGAATTGGTTTACATTGTTGTCGTCCGCGAGTTAATAATTTTACGGGTTCTACCATCGAAATCTCTAGCGTCTGTTTTCTATATACTAAGCCTATAATTTTTTTTTTTATTATAAAATTAAAATTAGTTGTTAGAATTATTAGTTTTCATAAATTAAACATCTATTCTTAGTTATTAGTTATTATAGTTATAAATTTAATTTTCGGTTTTTAGAATTTAAAGAGGTGTTAAATTTAATATTACTATAGTTATTATAATTTTTTTTATTAGTTATTAGAATTTCTATTATTAGTTTAAGTTTAATAGTGCTTTGGTGGTTTCTGACGTAGAGGGGGTGACGACGTTTTTGTGATTTCAAGGGTAAAAATCGTGGTTTTTTACGTTGAATTCATGGTGTAACGTCCGCTATATTCGCCTAAACAACAATAAAACCAATTCATCTCCTTTTTCTAATAAAATTTATTTCATTAGTTTCAGTTCACTTTTACATTAATAATAATTTTAAAATTTTCTAATACTTAGTTAAATTTCGAATATACTATAAAAAACAAACGAACGTACTCAATTTTATTTCCAATTCTAACAAACAGATGTCGTTGCTAATTTTTGTTGAATCTTTGGATTTACACGATTTGATTTGATTGATTGGAAAATGGAAAATGATAGAGCACTCTTCTCATGGATGTCGAAATTGTCGGAAATTTTGCATTCATGCTTTTTTCCTTAAAATTAAGTGTAAAATTAAGTAGTTCAAATTTTAATTAAATTCAATTTTTCAATTAGTGCAATTAGTTTCAATTCATTTTAAATGTCTCTGTCCCATTAGTAAAAATTTAAAAATAATTTAATTGTTTTGTGTGTTGTGCAAAAAATATAACCAAAAAAATTCATTCCATATTTGTGTTTCAACCAAATATTATTAGAGTTGATTTTAGAAGAAATCACATTTTGTTCGATTTTTCCAACATTCATTCTGATTTGGATTAAAGGAAAAAACAATACAGTTTTTTTGATATAGTTTTTTTAATTGTTAACATTATGCGGTGTATCATAATTGTGCGATATTGATATCAATAGAGTTTTAAAAAAAAAAAAAATGAAAGAGTTAATTTCAAGATATACATAAAATACCTCGTAAGATATCAATCAATGTAATATCAAAATGTATTTAAAGTTACTGTATCTATTTTAAACGTATCAAATTAAGTTTCATACGCAGTGGATTTTAGCTACAAATTTCATCCAATTTTTCATACTCCATGTTTTAAATTTATATAAACCAGGAATTTTTAAATAATTCGTCTTGATTTATAAGATCATTAGTAAAGAAAATAATTAATTATTATTAATTAAATAGTATAATAAATGTTGGTTCGTTTTTATTTGAATTACAAACAAATTGGAATATTCACGCCGCAACGGGGCACAAAAAATACGAATAATAGTTTTATGTGCCAGAAACCTCGCTCGAAAGGATCTATTTCATGCTGCTGAGTTTTTGAAAATTAAACTTTGAAAATTAAAAACAACGCTGGAAGTGAATCACCAATCAACAGTTGTAATTTAAGGTATTTTTAGATTATAGATATATTAATTTTTGTTTAATTATTCTTTTTTCCCCTTTGGGATGTTAGGATAAATTTAGAAAAAACGTATGAGATTCCCAAATTTAAGATTCGTTAAGGGGAAATTGCATCCCGGGCAGATTTTATTAATTTATATAGTAGTAACAAAGGTCCAATAATTACATATGCTATCATAAAAAAAACATTTTTCGTTCGTAAACATGTCTCACTCGACGCTAGTTTACTCTAAAAAAAAATGTTTTCATCTCTTACAGGAAAATATACTATCCTCTATTAATT
This sequence comes from Diogma glabrata, assembly GCA_963693315.1. Classification (NCBI taxonomy): domain Eukaryota; kingdom Metazoa; phylum Arthropoda; class Insecta; order Diptera; family Cylindrotomidae; genus Diogma; species Diogma glabrata. The sequence continues at coordinate 2,804,744 of OY856187.1, read as the reverse complement.
TTATCTTACTTATTAAACGAGTAGGAATTGTAAATTTGTAAATTTTTTCTCGAAAACGGCACTATATTTTTTTTCCGAAAATTGGCATACTACCATTTTCCGGTGTGAAAAATCGATCTAGATAGGTCACGACTATGGAAAAAGTCGTTTAGGGCCTTAATTAAGGAAAAACATTTTTCATATGAAAGACGTCACAAATACTTGGAATAGTTATGACAAATTTTGCTGTAGATGAGTGCTAAATATTTTAAAAACCACATTACAATTAAGTTTGATTGTCGATGGTTTAGAATAATTTTTCGGTATAAATATGCAATCATATTGGTATAAATATGCAATCAATCAATTATAAGCTAGTCAAAAAAATACTGTCAGAGAATGATTTTCATTTTTTTTGGATAAAAATAAAATTAATTATTTGTATGACATAAAATGTAATTGAACATGAAAATTGGCCATGGGAATTTTTGATTTTATTATAATTTTTTGAATACTTTTGGAATTTTGTAAAAAGTTTGTATTTCTGATTTTGTTATAATTTTTAGAATTTTGAAAAAAGTTTGTGTATTTGATTTTGCTATAATTTTTGCAATATTTTTATGAATTTTGAAAAAGTTTCAATTTTTGAATTTATGAATTTTGAATTTTTGCAATATTTTTAGAGTTTTGAAAAAAGTTTGTGTATTTGATTTTGCTATAATTTTTGCAATATTTTTATGAATTTTGAAAAAGTTTCAATTTTTGAGTTTTTGAATTTTGAATTTTAGCAATATTTTTGGAGTTTTAAAAAGATTCAATTTTTGGTTTTGTAAGAATTTTCGGAATATTTTTAGAATTTGTAAAAGTTTAAATTTTTGAAAAAAGATTGTATTTTCGATTTTGTTATAATTTTTTTTGGAGTTTTGAAAAAAGTTTGTATATTTGATTTTGTTATAATTTTTGCGATATTTTATTCAATTTTTGATTTATGAATTTTTGCAATAATTTTAAAATTTTGAAAAAGTTTCATGTTTTGATTTTGTAAAAATTTTCAGAATATTCTTAAAATTTTGAAAAAGTTTAAATTTTTGATTTTATTATAATTTTTGGAATTTGAAAAAAAGTTTGTGTTTTTGATTTTGTTATAATTTTTACAATATTTTAAGAATATTGGAAAAAGTTTCAATTTTTGAAAATATTCCGGAATTCAAAAAAAGTTTAAATATTTGAGTTTGTCAATTATGAATTTTTGCAGTATTTGTAGAATTATGAAAAAAGTTTCAATTTTTGATTTTGTAAGAATTTTCGGAATATTTTTAGAATTTTGAAAAAATTTAAATTTTTGATTTTATTATAATTTTTGGAATTTTGAAAAAAGTTTGTATTTTTGATTTTGTTATAATTTTTGCAATATTTTAAGAGTATTTGAAAAAGTTTCAATTTTTGATTTTGTTATAATTTTTGGAATATTTTTGAAAGTTTTGAAAAAGATTAAATTTTTGATTTTATTATAATTTTTACAATATTTTTGGAATATTGAAAGAAATTTGAATTTTTGATTTTGTAATAATTTCTCGTAACGCTAAATGGAGAGGTTTTTGAGTAGTTTGCTGAGTGTATCATCTTTTGAATAAGTTATATTAATTTATGATCTGAATTATAATTTTCCGTCAACGTATTGATGTTTCGGGTTAGTTTTGTACTAAATATCTAAACAGAGATAAAAAATACTTGTACTCTTGTTAAAGTTTTATGTTTGATATACATCGCTGCCCAAAACTAAAAACAATGTCCCAATAAAAGCTTTTTGCCGAAAACATCAAAATCCTTAACCCAGACTGAAGTATTGATATCTCAGAGCCTTGAGATTTAAGTCCTTCCATATTTTGAAATAAAGTTTTTCAGCGGAAATTATTGTATAAACCAAAAATAATAACTTTTATGAAATAAAAATAAATAATAATTTGCAAAGTATTAAAAAAAATGAAATTAAAGTTGTTTTGCGAAAGAGATAAAAAAAAGTCTTTCTTTTCACCCAGCTAAGCTCGCTCTCCTAGTACTTCTTATTATCTAATATTAATTTTTGAAGTGAAAACTTCTTTAGCCGCGTTGTGCAATTTTGTATGGAGTAAAATTTATATGTTCGCGAGCTCATTTTTAAGAGAAAAAACTATTTTTAAATATGAAATACATCTATCATTTCTAAACGTTTCAAATTGCAATGTGGATATCGCGGTCGACTAAGGTTTTATAGGTCGTGAGTTCAATTCCTGCTGTGGTACGTTTTTTATTGTTTTTTTTTATTTTTATTAAATATCATTAAAATTATTTTTTTTATTCCAGAATTCATAAAAGTAATAAAAATTTCTATTTACGAATTTTAAAAAATTGATCTATAAAGCAGTTTTTTAAAGTTATATTACTACTATATTTTGCAATTTGCATTCATATAAAATTGAAAGTATGTCTGTTTGTCCTTTATGCATTAATACATTAATCATCATGAAAATTTGAGAAGTTGTTGTGTACACTTAATTTGCTTTTTATTTAACTATCGTTTTAAACGGTAGTTTGCTTTGATCAATGTTTTTTTTGTTGAACGTAATTTTTATGAAGTTAAAAATAACGTAAGAAAGATAGTATAACCTGAAACAATTACATTTGTATATCAAAATTATATGTATTGGAATTTAACACATCATGATGTTACAAATTTTATCATCTTCTCCAAATATGTTGTTGGTTTGGAATTGTATGTAATACATGCTTCTAAAATTAAATGAAGCCTTAATACTTGTAACTTGATACTTGATAACATCGATTATATCGATTTAAAGCTCACAACTATGAGACGGAAATCGCATAAATTCTATACAAAGAAGCATAGCTTATGTATGATTAAACATGAATCATGATAAATAAACTAATTCAAAATAGTGGCACTTAGCCGATAGTGATTTGCAAACGGCAACAATTCGCATTAATACCAATGAATTTACTTAGTTTACCGAAGGAAGATTTGTAAAATTTAAAATTGTTGATCTATGGGTGTGACAACCACGCGTCCTTTAGTCCCTGCTATTGACATATGAGTTATCTTGAGATATCGTATACCACTGGCAATAGCAGTGCAATCTCATTAGCCAAAGTTATATCTTAGGGGTGCTGGCGGATGAAGTATTTTCAATCAACGATACCATCCCCTACTCTAAGTTATGGAATATTCTTTGATGATACGCTATTTTTTTTTAAATAACATGTGTTTGGTAGTAGAAATTACAAGGTGTGTCACAACAACACATAAAAGACTTTTAAGAACAAGGTCTCACAACAACATGCTTTCTAGGGTGTTGATAGACGCAAATTTTTATATGATATGTTTTGATTATTTTAAATATAAAAATGTAAATAATAGTTGCTTGGAATGCTGATAGATGTAAAGTGTAAACACAGAATAATTTTAATGATTTTAATTTAAGCATTCTAAAATTTTAATTTGCAATGCTACAATAATCGGAAGATACAAAAAAACACAGCTATTTCACAGATTTAAGTTTTCCCTTCTGTCGGTAGTCCTTAACACTGCCTTCTTTTTTTTATTTCAAATTCAGAGCCTACCTGCTAAATTCCAAAATCAAAAAATCAATCAAAATTCTCATCTAAAACTTCTAAAAAAACATTTAAAACTACAAAAAACAAACACATGTTGAATTTATTTGTTCAACGATATTTTCAATTTTCGTTTCAAATTTAGATTTGTGGAAAACATTAATGAAAAAAAGAAGTAAAATAAAATTGATGTGATTTTTAGCTTATAAATCTTTTTGTGAAACGATTACTCGTTCGCTTTTTTATTGTTGTGAAAACTGTTAGATTGACTTTGTGGATAAGTTTTCAATTTTTTTATTCTTTTTTGTAAGAAAATAAAACGTCGGAAATCTATTACCACCAACATCAGAAAGGCAAAGAAAAACTCATTTGGTGGTAATAATAAATAATAGTGGCCAGTTGTATTTTTGACTTGTTAGATTTGAAGATATTTATTTATTGTATTTTGTGCCTATATTTTTTCATTTTTGTTGTTTTCAGTGAAATAACAGATTTCTAATGCATATACAAATAAATAAGCATTTAAAAATAATAAAGGTCAAATTAAGCTTAATTAAATAAGTAACCTTCTTTTAAATAAATCTTTCCATAATTAGGTGAGAATGTTTAATTAAATAAAAAATAAAAACAAAACACGCCGTTTAAAATAATTAAAACGTTTTTTTCTCTAAAAGAAAATCTCTGCTATAACAAAATACAAAAGAAAATAGAAAACAGAATAATATTAAAGAAGATCATGTTACGCGATTAAAATTTAATAGTCCTCATCCATTTAATACAATTACTATTATGATAATCATTTTCACAACTGAAATTTGGGTTTGTTTATTATGAAATGGGAAGTCAAGGCACAAAAGAGATTTTATTTTTTAAGACAGTTTTATGTTCAATGTAGTAATCGATTTTAAAGCTTAACTTGAAAGTTTTTTATATTAAAATGAGATACAACACAGTAAGTTTACTTTTGTTCAATTCTCCATTTCATATTCAAATAATTAATCCCAAAAATGTGATAAAAATACATCTCTATATTCTAATGTCCTGAAGGCAACTAAATAACAATTAAGATTGTGTTGTCTTATTAACGGATAACATAGAAATTGCCCTTAAAATAAAACATCATAACTTATCCCTTAAAAGAATTAGTTTTCAGATATAATTTTGTTTTGTTAGTGTAGTTTCGTTTTGAATACTTTTAAGGGGAGGAAAAATAAGCCACATTACAACGTTCATGCAACGATATAATAAATGTTATTTTGAAAATTATGTGAATTTTAAGTTTTAATGTATGTTTGGTGAAAGTTCACATATAATTATAGTAATTATTGAATTTCAATTTGGTATCACAAATTTCAATTTATAATCTTCAATTAATTAATGGTATAATTATTAGATGTTATATTATAATAAAGATGTCGAACTATAATTGTAATTGCTGTAATCTACAGATTTAATTATGTGTATATTATTTCAACTAAATTGAATCCTGTTTTAACTTTTGACAAACTTCTGTCAAAACTGTTTGAATCAAAAGGCTTGCTGTTGATGTTAAATTTATGAATAGGATTTCTTATGCTCACACACGTTTTACATAGGCACGAAATTCCTTAAGATTGTTTGTAAATAAGTTTTCTGATTTTTGTGGTATCTAGGTCGATTTTCAGGAATTTAAAAACTTTCGCCCATAAATTTGCTTTTTGTTTATATGCAAAGGTTTCGTGTTAATTTTAATCGCATATGATTTGCTTAAATCACTAACATTTACAAAAAAATCATGAAAATCTCAGAGCGTATGTTATATTACAACCTAGAACTTAAACGGTATTAATGTGTTGTTCTGACACATATTGTAAGCACTTACTAGGGGGGAAGTGACCCAAATTTTCAATGAACGTCAAAATCTTGAAAATAAGTCAAATGTAACGCACTGTTAATAATTGGACTTTTTATAAAAATTTAAATGGGAATCCGAAATGGGAAAGCTCTTATTTTACAAATTTTTAACAAAAAAAAATAAATCATGGTTAAATGACAATTTTCTTTGTTTAACAAAAATTATATAAATTAAAGATCAAAAGCTTACATTAGCAATTCAATATGATCATCAACTTCAATCTATGTAAATTATTAGCATCTCCTCTCACTAACAGTCCACCACATGAAACATAAGCAGATAAAAACTGGATGCTGCATTTTATATAAATTTCCACTCATTGCATACACAAAACTGTCAGCCATTGATTCGGTTTCTTGTCCATAAAATTCACCACTTTTTTATTTTGATGACAGGCTGATTTGTATGTGCCAATTTACAAATTACGCCCAACACACTGCTTTTCCCACAACTTCTCGTTTAATTTAGTGTGAAGAGCTTTCGAAGAATTACTTTCACCGATTTGTACATAACGTTTTACATCCCATCCACAATTCTTTATACTTTCGTCAGCCACTATCAATTCAATCCTCTTTTTTCAAAACAACCGGCAGGGCAAAATATCAAACGCTCATAAAAATATACACAAAGAATGTTATTTTCAATAATTCAACAATGACGAATCTTATGTTTTTATTTGTCTGCTTTTGAAATATTGTTATCTGTAAAAAATCTTAATACACAAAATGATTTAATAAAAGGCCACCAAAAGAATTAAATTTAATTTTTAAAAACAAATAAATTAATTTTACAAACTTAATTTGAACTAAACAGTATACGTGAAAGTACTTGTGCCACCAGTGCCATACATTACTGATAACACTGTTTTTTTTATTTTAAATTATATAATAAGACCACAATCGAACATTTTAGTCGCTTATATACAGTCAGATTGTTCATCTCTTGTTTCTATTTCATTATCTTTCCCCTCGCCCATAATTTAAAAATTTCCCCATATCATCTCAATACAAATGCAAGCCAACCGCTTCCATATATCATCTCAATAACGATTTCCTCTAGCTACAGATAACAATTCTACCTTCCATACATTTTTAACAACCGTATTATAACTACATATATTACTATGACTAAGCTTTGCAAACAAAAATGTTTATCATTTAAGTAGACAGAAACATATATTATTAATTGACATTGTGTGAAGCAACAAAGCATTTGACTGAGAAAATGTTAAAATTTTATTGACTGACTTGTTGCAGACATAAATGCTTTTATGTTTGTTTTAATTTAAAGGCCGGAATCGAAAAATAGTTAGCAAATCATTAGTGAATTTCTTTAAATATGAATATTCTAATTCTTATTTTAGAGTAAAACTCGAAATAATCCAACGACAGTACCTAATATCTGATAAGATATATTAAAAAAAAATAACTAAATAAGAAACACAGTTTTTCAGTAAATTTGAATATTCGAAGAAAAAATATAAAACATTGATTACATTAATTGTTAAAAATTTTTTTTACAAAAATTGTATACAAATCGTTTGTTCAAAATAGTTAAAGAACAAAATATTGGATCAATTCAAAATTTTTTCAATTCAAAGTTATGGTAGGATGTTTCTCAGAAAAAAAACACCATTTTTCATTTTTCTCTTCAGTGCCCTGTTTGAATCCTTAGGCACAGACACACTTTCGATTACGCCGTTAAGGCGATGATAATTTCGAAGTTGAAACTTCTTCATTACTTGTTTATTTTACTCAAGTTGAATTTTTCCACTGTCATTAGTCTGTCAAAAAATGCAATACCTAGCATAAACCTGCACCGTGACTTCTAATACAGGAAGGTGTTTTGCTCTCTTTATAAAATATCTTAAACGAAAATCATTGGGAACATAAATACCCCGAAATTTATGTGTGAACATTATGATTAGTGCTGCATGTTTTTACCTTTTATGAGCATGTTATGTTCATATCAAACCACTTTAATCAATCAAAAAAATTGGTGGTTTCTAATTTACCATACCATATATATGCATAGAAAGTTTAAGCTAAGCGTCTAAAATACAAAAGTAATAAAACTTATACAATCCTTCATAAGCTACTTGAACAAACTGTAAACTAACCTACCAACATACATAAAAAACAAACTTAGAAATATATGATACAAATATGTTACATTCTTTATTTTTATTTTCCATCACACGTTATAATGTTCGAAATACATTTTCTTTTTATCAATGAAAATAAGTAAAAAAACTTAAATAAATTATCTTCGCCTGTTGAGTGTTTTCAAAGAGGGAAGAAATAGAAAAAATGTTATTTTATTTTCCACATTGGTAAAAAATCACAATAACTTGAGAAAGTTTCAGAGAAATATATTTAGTTTTTATTTAAGAAAATTGATAGATGAATAGATTATAAGTTCAATTGGGCAAATTACTTAAGATTTATAGAAAATGTTAGTTTAGTTTAGTTATTATTGATTTGAACTAGTTGTAGGCGATTAGGAAAAGAAAATAGTTTCATGTTTAATAAATCATTTTCTTTGAAAACATATACATACATATTTCGCATTAAATTAATCGTTATTAAAGAAACCATGAAAACGCATGTTTCTTGAATTTTAGAAGAATCATAATATCATATACTTAATACTATAACTATCCTGGGCATCTGAAATTTATGATATTTTATTTACTAAACGATTAATCTGTTAAGCAATATTTATTCCTAAAACGTTTCAAATAAATACAGTTAATTTTTTATAAAATTGAATTCATATATAAATTAATTAAGTTAGAGGATCAAATTGATTGATTTATATTTTTTTATATATTCGACAAAGCATCTTTTCCTTTCAAATTTTAAACCTAAAGTTTTAGAATTATTTTCACTAACAAACTTTGCAAAAAGCTTGTTTTTAAGTATTTTAATGAGGTGTAAAACATGATATTCGAGATGTCTCATAAAACAACGTAAATATTTCTGAAATAGTTGCGTTCTAAATAGAAATGAAATAGAATTAACTTATAAAATATTTGGCAGGAATTTATCATTAGTCTATTTCTATTGGATCAATTTTACGCAAGTTCAGCAAATTTTTGGGAAATTTTGACTTGAACCCTTTTAATTTTGATATAATAAAGAAAGAAATATAATTATAATATTTTCAAAAGTTCATTTAATAATAAAATATTTGGAATTTAACATTAAAAAAAATTCTCTTAGTTTATAACGTCATTTTTATAATTTTCCTTCAGAACAAAACTGATTCCCGACAGTCATATGCACAACGAGTTTTATCTTTAAATCAAAAACTAACGCGTGTCCACTTTCACAAGTTGTTAGATATAAAATAAGCTTCAATTTAGTTAAAAAAAAAGAGGCTATGCCATCTTTTCTTATGTTACACCGTTTTTTTTCTTATGTTACACCGTTAAAAATTTTTCAAAAAATTAACATTAACGTGTACATTTTTAAAAACTTTGTTCTAATACCTATTCAACGACATATCATTTATGAAAATCGATTGAGTAGTTTTTCTACAATCGCTCGTCAAAATGCACTCACATCACAAAATAACAAAAAATTGAGGGGCACCCTGTGAAGACCCCTGGTCGAAAAAAAAAATTCTAAGAGAACTTGTATTTTTTATTTATCAAAGACTATCTATAAACAAAAAATAATCAAAATTAAAAGTGGTCAAGTCAAAACGTTGTTGAATCTTCGTGAAATTGCTCATATACCGGGTGATTTTTCTAACCTGAAACTTTCAAATATCTCGAAAAATAAGTACTCTACGGAAAAAATGTCCATATTCAAAATTTAATCATTCCAATCATCCCGAGTTTTTTCACTTTGTTTCGTATACACTTTTTAATTTAACAAAATTAATTAATCAATTAATTCACAATATTAAGTTAATTAATAGTTTATTAATTTGTTAATTTAAAATTTTTTTTAATATTTTGTAAATTTTGTAATAGCTACAATCAATGATGAAAAACAGCAGCTGATTGATGAAAGGTACGAAATGCATCCTGCATAAACTATTAAATTTTCTAACTGGGGAACTAGAGCTCAAGAGTATTTATTAATTTTCTTTGAGGAATTTATTCACGTTGATTTTAAAGTTTTGAGGGTTAAAATTATCAGGAAAGACCCACGCCAGTAAGGCATTCCAAAGACGTGAGACTCTGTTAAAAAAATCACGTTGAAAAGCTACCGTTCTAAACCTTGTTTCTCGAACCGTAAAAGGATGGGCTGCTATTGTTGCTCTAGTGTGACGCGTAAAGTTAGCAGGTTCAGGCAAAATCGATTTGATCTCCGCAGACGCCCGTTCATCCATAATGTATTTATAAAATACCGTCAAATCAGCAACACCTCTCCTAGGTTGCAAGGAATCAAGCTGGTTAGTAAGATTTAAATTGCCGATCAATTTAATAGCTCTCCGCTGTATAGAATCAAGACATTTCAAACTACTTACGTAGGCGCCACCCCATATGTGAGAACAATACTCCATGCAACGACGAATAAATGAGTTATACTGAAAATATGAAAATTCCATTTCATATTATTTTCAATCTCATCTGCTAGAAGTCTAATAGATTCTTTATCTTCAAGATCATTTGAATCAAACTTTAATGAAAACGGATAAGGTGTTGATAACCTAGAAAAATGGCAAGTTTGAGTTTTACTCGTGTTGAATTCAACACTGTTAGCAATACCACAATCCAAGATTGTTTTTAAATCAATATTTAATGACTATCAAATTTGATCTAGCGCCATTAACTGTTGCTGGTGCATAAGGATTTGGCATTTCATTAGGCGTTTGAAGCATGCTATCATCAGCAAAACTATGGATGGGATTAACTGTTGAATCTAGCAAGTTTTTGATGTAGAGAAGAACAAGAGTAGGCGATAAAGCGGAACCTTGTGGAACACCAGCATTTGTTGAAAAGGTGTCTGATGAGACATCATCGACATTAACACAAAATTTATGCTCAAATATAAAGCTCTGTAACCAAGAAATAAGTTGTTCGTCTAAACCGTAGCATCTCATATAAGATTGTTTTGTCATAACTCATACTTTGTCAAATGCTTTAGCAATACCAAGAGCTACACCGAAAGTTTCACCATGGTTTTCAAGCGACTTGTTCCAGATATGCGTGACAAACGAAAGTAAATCTCCTGTCGCTCTTCCTTTACGGAATCCGTACTGTATTTCAGGTAAGCTTATTTGATCTCTAACTTATTTGATCGCAAATTTTTCATATATCCGAACTGATCAGCTAGAGTTCTGATTATTTTTCAATCATATATTTAAAAAGAAAAATTAAAAATTATATGCTAGCATTTCTCATTACCACTTTTTGAAATCATTGCTTCTACGTCAACAAAATGTCTACGCAAAAACTTTATTTATAAGCGTATCGGAGCACGCCGGGCCTTCCTAGTAATAATAAAAAACAAAGAAAAATAATACGTCATTCACAACATTCATTTCACCATTAACACCATAATAATTCAATCAAAGAAAATCAAAGAAAAATAATAATAATAAAAAAACAAAGAAAAATAATATAAACTCACTCATGCCATTTAAAATGATAAATACCACGTGCAATTCATTTCTTCATTCACAACATTCATAGAAAAATGTTACGTCTATACACTCCTATAATACAAAAACAAAGAAAAATATTACGTTTATTCAATTACGTTTATTAAAATCAATTCATAAACTAAATTGAAATTTGAAAAGAAAATATAAAATACTTATTTATTCAATTACGTTTATTAAAATCAATTCATAAACTAAATTGAAATTTGAAAAGAAAATATAAAATACTAAATTTAATTTTTTATATTAATTTTTTTATATTCTCTTAAAGCAGGCTACAGACCTTCAATCAATTTGTCAATCCATTGAAAACGAAAATAAACGAAATAAAATTTAGGGGATTTTTACACTAAATTTTATTTCGTTTGTTTTCGTTTTCGAATTGATTGACAAATTGATGGAAGGTCTGTAGCCTGCTTATCGTTTTTGTGAAAAAAAATATATACTTGGGCAATTCCATTTTCATATTGTATGTGGGAGGCCGTTGAATTCAAAAATATATTTTAATTCGACTATAACTTTTTTATTTATGATCCGAAAAATCCCAAAAATCTTTAAAATCTAAGTTACACTAATATCAGTTAGCAGTGAAAATTTGAAATGAATCAAAATTCGAATAAAAAAGCCTTAGGCTGTACAAAGTTTTTTTTTAGCGCATTAATATATATGATATTGTAGAAGGTATGTCGAATTTTGTTAGTTTCACTTAGTTTTTTTTTGAGTGTATAAATTGATTATTTGTTTTGTATGTTCGCACACTATTAAAACACATTCGTTCACTTCATGTATGGGGTGTGTTAAATAGATAAGCTCCTCGCGCTACACCCTGGGTTACGCTAATAGTCTATTTCAACTTGGTAGCCAAACATTTCATTTCGAACTCTTGGCTGTGATACAAAAAAAATGAACATGAACATGAACCAAAGTCAAAATCACAATAACAACGGTACTTTTCAGCACCATAAGACAAAAAATATTGGAACCTCAGTCCGTATTTTGCAATTGAACATTGAAGGCATAAGCAAGTCAAAAACTGAACATTTACAAAGAGTATTAAAAGATTACGACATCGACGTTGTAATTCTGCAAGAAACGCATGCAGCAGATGAAGCGCAACTTACCTCTAGAGGAAACATTGTTGGCTACGAATTAACTAGTGCTATTTACCATCAATCATATGGATCTGCCACGTATGTTAAGTCAGAAACCCTGAACTGCATGCAAGTACTTACACAGACGGACAACGATATACATCTTATTGTTGTTGATATATCGGATACGAAAATTGTAAACGTATACAAGCCTCCAAATACAGGATGGCCAGCTGCTACTCTACCATTATTTCACCACCCAGCAATATATGCTGGTGACTTTAATAGCTATCACACTCAGTGGTCTTACTCAAATAATAACACCAATGGCGTGCAACTGACCAACTGGGCAGATGATAACAACATGTTCCTGGTATTTGATGCGAAGGACATGAAAACCTTTAGATCTGCAAGATGGCGAAGCGATTACAATCCCGACCTCTGTTTTTCCACAAAAAACGAACAACGTAGCCCTATTCCAATATCTAGAGCTGTCTCACAAGGTTTTCCACGCTCTCAACATCGTCCAGTAGTTCTTGAGGTAGGAATCCAAATCCCACTTGTTACTCTACTCCTCAGCCCAGATGGAATTTTAACAAAGCTGACTGGGCTAAATATAGGTTGGAGTTGGATGCAGTGATTCGCTGGATCCAACCTATTCCTAAAAATTACGATAGGTTCGTTGGAGCTATCATCTCAACTGCAAAGAAATGCATCCTAAGAGGCTTTCGTGAAGAATATATTCCTGGCTGGAGTAGAGAGAGCGATATATTATATGAGGAGTACCTTAGTAGTGGTGAGCCAGGCGTGGCTGATGACTTAATATACTCACTGGATGCCGCGAGGAAACAAAAGTGGATTAACGCTGTTGAAAACATTGATTTTTCCCATTCAAGCAGGGGTGCATGGAGTCTCCTTCGAAAGCTGGGTGGCTCAAACTCAATTACTCGTGCTAACAATGAAATAAATCCAGAGGAGATTGAAAATCACATAGTAAACATGTCTCGTTCTTCTATTAATCGCCTTCATAAGAGAACAATTAAACGTAAATTAATAGAAATGAAGCGCAATTGCTCGTCTCCATCGAAGTATGCGAACTCTTTTAGTAGCGAAGAACTTGATTTAGCTCTGTCCCAAACAAAACACGGAAAAGCAGCGGGCTACGATGGCATTTCTCCAGAATTTCTTAAAAATGCTGGAAAAAATGTAAAACAGTGGCTAACTAAATTTTTCTCGAATGTCCTAGAGACCGACAATCTACCAAAATATTTTAAGACGACGAAAGTGATAGCGATATTTAAGCCAGGTAAGCCATCCAATAAACCAGGAAGCTATCGCCCGATTGCCCTTTTGAGCACCTGCTATAAATTGCTAGAACGGCTCATATACAATCGTATCGCACCGATTTTGAATGACCAGATCCCAGTCGAACAAGCTGGTTTCCGTCCCAATCGCAGCTGCACTGACCAACTGCTCGCTTTGACATCCTATATTGAAGCTGGGATCAAAAACAATTAAAAACAGGCGTAGTATTCATCGATCTCACTGCAGCATATGACACGGTCTGGCGAATTGGGATTATATATAAGCTGTATCTTGCGTAATAGTATATATAGTAAGCACCATCTCGCGTTTAATTAACAACATGCTGAGTAATCGTGTATTCAAAGTTCATCTAAATAATTCCTATAGTAGGTCTAAAATGCTTAACAATGGTTTGCCACAGGGTTCCGTCCTGGCGCCAATACTTTTTAATCTGTGCATTCATGACATTCCTGACACAACATCAAAGAAATTTGGTTACGCTGATGATTGGACCCTGGCCACTCAAAACAAAGACATAATTCAACTAACCTGGCGATAATGAATGACTATTTTCGAACGTGGAGCTTATTTCCCAATCTAAGTAAAACCGAGAGCTCCTGTTTCCACTTAAACAACAAACTGGCAAAACACGAACTATCAGTGTTATTTAACAGCACATACAATCAACAGCCAAAGTACCTGGGCATTACTCTCGATAGAACTCTTTCTTTTAAACTCCACCTAGAAAATACGTCAAAAAAACTTAGGACGAGAAACAATATATTGCACAAACTGGCAGGCTCGACATAGGGTGCTACTCCAGCTACCCTCCGCACACCTGCTCTAAGTCTGGTTTACTCAGTGGCTGAGTATGGCGCACCAGTGTGGTTGAATAGCACACATACTGAAAAAATTTACTGCCAGCTGCATGCCACGATGCATACCATAAGTGGTACTATCAGATCCACCCCTTTACGTTGGCTCTCTGTGTTAAGCAATATCGCTCCACCTGCACTCAGACGCTCGCATGCTCTCATGCGTGAGCATAAAAAGGTAACCAACAACATCACGTTACCCTTGCATGAATATTACGGTGACCATACTCGTTGTCGATTGAAGTCAAGAAAGCCTCCACATAAAACTGCCAGCAACCTGCTGGCAACTAATTTTAATATCTTGGATGCCTGGGACACCTCTTGGCATCATTACAACACAACTGGCCTTTCCATTACTAACCCGACTTCTATCCAACCTATTTGCCACGTCATACCTGGACTACATTAAACCGAATAAGAACGAATCATGGACGTTGTGCTGATTCTTTCTATACAAGTGGGGCATTACAGAGTCTCTTGAGTGTGACTGCGGCGCTCCACAACAAAGCATAAAACACATTGCAACTGTGTGTCATACATCTTATGTTCAAATGTACTGCCCAATGTTCAAATATTTTACTTTTTGCTAAAAGACGCACAATCAAATCGATTGTAAGTTCATTTAATGTGTATCCATTTTTTGTTTTAGGTAGATTTCATAGAAAAGTCTACCTATTTTAAGTTTAATTTTTAATGTGTCACAAAAAAAACCATACGCCAAATTATATAAAAACTTCATGTATTTTGATGAAACTTTGACTTTGTATATTTATATAGCAAGAAAATGATTAATTTTTAGCCGGTGTTGAGCAAAGTGAGTGAATGTCTGGACCTATTTATTTAAAATTAGAAGTTCTGATGAGCGGTTTTGATGAAACTATTCTGTTTCTTACACTAAAAATAAAATAAAAATATTCAACTTATGGTTTGTTCCTTTTTGTTGCAATTACTTTTGTTGTAGTTCTTAAGTAATCATTTTGCTAATAAATTTTTCTGATAAAATAAGTAAGGTAAAAGAGTGGCAACTAATTTAAATATATTGTGTTATTTTCAGTGATTATTATTTTTATAAAATTGATTTTCAAATATTTTATAATGCACAAGCAATATTTTCTAACGACACGTACAAATATTTAAGTTATGTAAATATTTTCAAAGTATATTATGAAAACTTGCTGTCAATCTTTTTTCATTATGAACAAATTTATTTTTCATTGATAAAACATCAAATATTAAATGTTTGGTTATGATGAAAGCCAAAACGTCAATTTTTTCATTTCTTTTTATACAGTCGCAGGAAGTGAGAAACTATTATTTTTTCGGGGTAGGATTTTTTTCTTATAGATTTAAAAATAATTGCACAATTTTGAATCAATTGAAAAATTTACGCACGTCTATGGGAAGACATAACTGTTTCTCTCTAAGACAAAGTGAAGAAAACAAACAAACAAAAAACGATTTGAGATAAGTGGAGTCACGCTAAATATTACTTGTGGTGATCGGTTGATAAAAAGAGAATATTGTTGCAAACGAGTTTATTGTTATTGTGTTGCGATATTATGGCATCCTTGCTATATTGCAAAATTATTCATAAATTAGTAAATTTTAGTCAAACTAAATATTTAATACAAGAATTTAATCCATTAGCAGAAAAAGTTGCTTAGCCTTTGGCATTACTTTCAATAATTATAATTCTCTTTTAACCTTTTTCTTACCTGAAATCAGTCATAACCCTAAAGATCCCGTAACCGTTTTCACAACCTATTATTTAATCTTATTGTATCGTATTTATTAACTGTAAATGTCTATAGATTTACATGTTTACAAAATACTTTCATTTAACGAAAAACACGGATTGTGGTTATGTATAAATTACCTGAAACCAGTATCATGTTTAGTCCATATATAAAAATAAATTACAACTTCTATTCATATTTTAATTTACATCAAATCTATCAATAATGTCATAAATCTAACTGTTAATATAATATGGGAACCATAAAGTGCTATTTTTACTATACAACCACAAAATTACCATCCATGTACATCTTTTGCTCGAACTGTCCTGTTGCGAGTTATTTCCCTTACATGAATTTTATTGTAAAAAAATTATAAAAATTTTGTGGTGACACAAGGACTTCTATGAATTAGCTTAAATAAAAAATTCTCTTGCTAATTTCGAACAAAAAAAAAGCGAAAGGGGTGGAAATATTTCACACGTTGCTTGTGTCGTTCGTTGTTTTTATGTTTTATAATTTAGTTCTAGTATTATTTTTGTCTTTTAATTTTTATAATTCATTTTAATAATATGCAGGACAGAAAATTGTTTTAGTTAGTTTAACCGTTAATATTATTATGTAAAGCACGCAAATGTTTTTATTTTAAAATAACAAAGTTGTTTTCATATTAAAGGAGTAAAAGAAATTCTCGTGGAAAATTATAAAGTTCATAAAAGTTTTTATGTTGAACTTAAGATGATACGTCATACTCCATAATGATGAAGCAGTGAAAGATTGTTGAGCAATTACGAAATTTTAACTATTAAATTCTAACATATTGTTTTTTGTAGATTTTGCTTTAATGGTATTCAATAATTCCACATGGAAAAGCATCTGAAAATGGAAAAATGCCCGGCTTTTTATATAAAGTATATCAAATCAAGAATAAACCACCAAATTTAATTAAATTTATCGGTAATAATAATTTTGAAATAAACAAGAACTAATTCTTGACCTAATACCGTAGTACAATTTACAGCATTACTAGTTCACGTAGCTATAAATTAATTGGTAGGATAGGATGCATGTGTTTTCAGTACTATTATGTATTAATCCCTAAAATTAAACCACTCTTGCATAGAGTTGCATGGCATAATTTAAACACCAACTTTAAAACACCATTTTTTGAACACAGCATCGGATTTGGTATTAAGACTAATTTGTGATTACTTTTAAACCATGATAAATTGTAACAATATCGTTAACTACACATTCATTGAAAAAGCTTACAATTTCTTGTCAATGAGAGAACAAACAAATATACTCCACAATTTTTCAAAGTATGTTACATATCTCTGATAATAGCAGGAGACCAAAACTCTAATTTACTTTTATAAGAATTCGGACAGAATAATTTTTATTTATTTTCCTTTTTTTTTGTTGTACAATGTCAGTGGTTAGTTTACTCGACAAATTTATATAATTTTCCTTTATGTTTTTTTACTGTAAATTACATAAAAATATGTTGTTCTCATAATTAAATATTCATTACTAAAACAGGAAAAAATTATGAGTTTTAGGGATTGGAAATAGAAAGCAATATATTTAAGTGTTGAATAATTTTTTTTTCTTCAAATTTTCCATAGTAAATTGATGGAATATTTTGTATTTCTTATAAGTAATTAGGAAAGAAGGGATTATGGTGGATTATTAATGTAAGGAAGGTGAATAAATTATTTGGCAGAGAATAACAAACACAACAGAATGGTTATTTATGTGTGAAACGACTTGTTTTTCTTATGTACTTTGTTTTTTAAAGAAACTCAAATAGGATTTTAATTTTTAATTTATTAGTTAAAAAAGTTTTTGAACTTTTATTATAGGAAGCTTGTGGTTAAAATGTATATCAGTTTGATTTAAGAAAGATATGGCCATTAATAAACTAAAAATGAATCTAAAAAATTTTGATTAAAGTTATTAAAACTTCAACAAATTCGACCCGAAAAGCTAGGAAATGGACTCCTTGGTTTTCTCTTTATTTTTTTTGGTTTTTAATAACACATTTATTATTCTTATAAAGTGAATAGCTGCAACCTAAAAATATAGAATTCGATTAATTGATCGTATAGTATAATATTAGTATAAATGACTTAACGCGCACAGTAGTTTCATACATAAAATAAAACCAAATAATCGCATGCATTATCAAAAAATTGACCAGTTATATATTTAGGTTGAGTTCTTAGTGCTAATTTTTCTTAAAAAATATTATATATTTAACCAAAAATAATAATTTTATTCATTACGTGCTGAAATTAAATCACCTAAATTTTATTTCTCTTGATTCTTATTTCTAAGACTATAGCGCTTATATGACAGATTTGGCTCCTTCCGATGCAAACAAGACCCAAAGAAACATAAAATATTTATAAATTTGAGTAGCTAGAAAATGCTGGCTCGCTTTCGGTAGAAGTTAACTGAATACTTTTTAGAGCATTAAAAAAATTTTGTTTGTAATTGCATTTGTATGACTGTCGGCACTTGGCGAAACGTTTTAATATACACTGAGAAAAAAGAATCGTTTTGAATTAATAAAAATTACGGATTAATTCTACTTTTCTCAAATTTGGTTAAATCAAAACGAAATTGTGTATTTTTAATTGTATTTGGTATTGAATTCATCACATCAGCTAAAATAAATTTATTAAATTAACTTATATTTTTTTATTGATTCAATAAGACACTGTGTATATTATTTTAATACTATAAAATGTGAAAAATATCTTCCGATTATTAAAATAATCCTTTATCTTATAAAACATACCCTACTTACTCCTGATTATTGAAAGTATTAATTTAATCCTTAAAAAAAATCAAAAATGTAAAGTTAATACGAATAAATATTAAAACTATACGAAAATTGTATAAAAAATGTAACAACCGTTATTTTTCCAGACTTTTAGTATTCTTGTTTTTCTATTTCATTACCTCTTCATTGGATTATTTGTCGACTATACACAAATTGGTGCTTTTTATTTATCGTTAAAATTAGTGATTTACATATTGATTAAAATTAGTGATCTTTAAATAGTGTTAAAATAATGTTTAAATAGTGTTAAATAATAAATAATAATTTTTAATGATCAACTGAATAATTTTATAAAATAATTAATGGAAGAAATAGCAATTGAAAATGGTTCTGTTCTTTGGGAATTACTTGTAAATGATGCAAATATACAAATTGAACAAATTCATTTAGACAATGAGCTTTACCAATTAATTTGCGCCAATTTCGGTTTGCACTGGAATTTTAAATTGTATTTGCCTGTTAGTATTTCAAATGTTTAAAAATGTGCACAATTAATGTGTAACGTTACTAGTTATATATGTATATTCAAAATTAAGCTAGCACATGTTTTATTTAACAAAACTGCGTGATAAATTGTTAACACAATTAACTTAATTCTACATTGCAGCAAATAAAATGAACGTTGAGCACGTTAAATTCATTTAATATGAGGAGTTACAGGAACTTTTTCCTATAGTTGGGGACAGGATTAGCATCCGAGCAAAAATTGATAAATGGCGGTATGAAAGGTACATATAATATTTTCTGTAATATTACGTTGCTAAACAACTGTTATTTTTTAAGGGATTACCCAAAGTCTCATCTGTTCGAAACTGCAATTGCAGCAATGTACCTAACGAAGATAGGAGTTCTCAAAGTAACACTACATCAATTTCCGTTTCAAATACGTTTTCCTCATCTCCAGCATACCCGATCAGTTATTTTGATTAAGAACACGAATTGAGTGTGAAGTATTTAGAAAAAAATTCTTTTGTATCTTAAAGATAAAACTTTGAGCGATTATTATAGAAAGAAATTATGCCAGCTTATTGTTGATAAGTTTATGGGGCTCAATAGTGCAGCGATGGCAGTAGAGGATGTTTCCTACTACAGTGAACAAATTGTGAAAATGTTTCCAAAAGAACAACTGGTATGTTAACTTAAATAATTTACACCATTAAAATTAATAATAATTGAAACGTTTGAGAATGAGCATTTATTGTTCGAAACGCGTCAAGTATTAATTAATACTAGGAAGGCCCGGCGTGCTTCGCTACGCTTATAAATAAAGTTTTTGCGTAGACATTTTGTTGACGTAGAAGCAATGATTTCAAAAAGTGGTAATGAGAAATGCTAGCATATAATTTTTAATTTTTCTTTTTAAATATATGAATGAAAAATAATCAGAACTCTAGCTGATCAGTTCGGATATATGAAAAATTAGCGATCAAATAAGTTTTCAAGTAAGCTTATTTTATCTCTAACTTATTTGATCGCTAATTTTTCATATATCCGAACTGATCAGCTAGAGTTCTGATTATTTTTCATTCATATATTTAAAAAGAAAAATTAAAAATTATATGCTAGCATTTCTCGTTACCACTTTTTGAAATCATTGCTTCTACGTCAACAAAATGTCTACGCAAAAACTTTATTTATAAGCGTAGCGAAGCACGCCAGGCCTTCCTAGTTAATTTTAAAGCATGAATAGAACACATTGAAATTTCATCTATAATAATGATTGATGCATTATTAATATATGTGCCATGTACACTGTTTGGAGTTATATTTGGCATTGAATTCTCTAATAATGGAATTGGTAATTTGAAAACATTATGCAAAGTTCGCCCCCCAATCAAAAGAGTTGATGCAATACCACTGAAGGCAGTTACAATACACGAAAGATTTAGTGAATTAAATTTATGAATGATTGCCGTTTGAACAAAAGTTTTGCCACAACCTGCATGAGCTGTCAAGAAAAAAAGCTAAAGCATTCGGAGGAACATTCAAACCACAGATAAATGCAAATAATTGACGAAACTGTTTTGGTGATTGAATTTCTGAAGCTTCAAGTAAACATTCACGCTATTCATTATCATTTGTTGCAATACCTCGAGCTTCACATGCTGCAACAAAAGTAGGGTAGGGTACACCTTCATACATACGTAGATCAAAAAAAGATTTTGGAACACGAACATGCAACAGAAGTAAACGCATATGAAACAATTCTATATCTTTTGGAGTAACCATATATAATCGAGCAACAACTTTATCAGCCCCACGTTGTCTTCTTTTCCACGATTTACTTTGGTCATACCAAACATAATTAATTCTGTATACAAAAACTCATTAGCTAAATTATCAATGGAATTCAAATGGAAAAATGCTAACAATTTTGTTCTTGATACATTTGCGACTGTGCCAGCCACATTACCATTCCTGATATAAACATTTTGTCTATTAGGCAAATGACAATCAAGTCGAATAATTGTATGAGATTGAAAATGCATTGGAAATTCAAATATGCGCCAAGCAGCTTCAGTCGAACCAACATACCGTCCATTCAAAAAATCTTGAATTTCATTTCCCACAATCGCATCATCATTATTCACTGCATTCTCTCCATTCACTCTCAATTCAACATTGGCAGAATCATACTCTTTATATACATACTTGTAAACATATTTCACACTTTTAACAGTCGTACATATTTCCACGTTAATATGACAATTGAATTTTGCAAGAAGATAAATATTATACGGAACAACATATCTATTATCAAGAGATGCACCACGTACATCAACACTCATACCATTATCACGTCGACGGTACAAAGGATAACCATTCACATATTCTTTAATATTTTCAGAAAAAGGTTTTGGAAAATTATTACTACATTTACCACTCTCATACAAACAGAATTGGGATTTAGAGCACCACATGGTTCATGCATCATATGACGTTTCACATATTCATGTAATTTAGGAAAAAGAATGGGATCAGGGATTTCAGTACATACAAATTTATTAATCATTTCATTTCCATCAATTCTATCTTCATCTGACAAATTTAACAAAATTCATCATTTTTAAAAATAGCAACCACATCAGTTTGAACAGCATCATTAAAACGACGAATATCACATTCTCTGTTAACTTTTATAACCATTGACACATCAGCAGTAACATTCTCAGGTCTTTCACAAAATTCATGCATTGATTTAAAAGAACGAACAAAAGGATTCACACGATCTAACTCAAAACCTATCTTACGCATAAGAAAAAATTCGAAATGAAATTTAAAACATAGAAAAACAATATGTACGTTTATTCACATTCAAAGAAATAAATATACTAACAGCTGAGAAAAAATTAAATATAAAAAAGAATAACAAAATAAAGTTTTAAGTTTCGTTTTTATTGTTCGTTGTTCGATAGCAAATATATTTTTATATGTATGGAAACTTATAATGCATATGTATAGAAAAAGTTTTCCGTATATAATAACTTTTTTATTTATGATCCGATTTGTTTGAATCCGGATCCCAATATAGGTTACACTAATATCAGTTAGCTGTGAAAATTTGAATTGAATCCATCTGCGAATAAAAAAGCCTTATGCTCCACAAAGTTTTAATCTAGCGTATTATATAAGATAAGTCGTTACAAGAATTTTTTGATAAATTTATTTCAAATAAATTATTATGTTACAACTTGAAAATAAAAACAACTTGGAGATCAAAATATTGTTATATTTTAATTTTTTAAAATGAATTAAATATACAATTTTTAAAATGTTTATTAAAAAGAACAAAATAAATATAAGAAAAATATACAAAATATACAAATATAAAAATATACAAATAAATAAATATACAATGGTTATTAGTTTTTATCTTAGAGTATATATAAATATAGAGAGAACATAACTTTAAAATTGTATGAAGAGAGACACAAGAAATCGTGTTTGCTAAAATGTCATATTCAATTTCTCATTTCGCCATTTGCATTTCTGTTTATTTACAACAACCGACTATTGTATTAAATTATAAATTAAAAACAATTAAATAATTTAAAACGAAACAAAAAATACAATCTATTATTTTTAGTTGTGCTAATTTTTATAAAATGAATGAAAATAATTACGAGAGTATTTTACATTTATTGTGTTATTTCCAGTGATTTTATAATAGTGAACATTTTATTATTTTATAATGCAAATGTGCAAATATTTAAGTTATGTATACATCCTGAAAGTATATTATGAAAACTAGCTGGCGACCAACTTTTCATTATTGTGTAGTTTATTTTTAATAGATAAAAGATTAAAATTTATATATTTGGTTAGAATCAAATCCTAATCTGTCATTTTTCTTATTTTCTTTTATATACTAGCAGTGAGGGAGAAACTATTATTTTTTTGTGGTAGGTTTTTTTCTTATAGATTTAAAAGAAACTCGCAATAATTGTACAATTTTGAATCAAATGAAAAATTTATGCACGTCTTTGGGAAGACAAACCGGTTTCTCTCTCAGAGAAATAAAGGAAAACAAACAAACAAAAAAACGATTTGACAGAAGATCAATCACCATTAATATTAGTTATGGTGGTCGGTTGGTTTTTATTAATATTTTTGCCATTTTATATCAACTATCATAAATTAAAAATTAAATTCAGTTGTTTTCGGTAGTTAAGAAATAAAATTAAATGTAATTTTTAATTTTATTATAGTAAATTAAAAATACTTAGGCTGTTATGATGTAATAAGTAAACCATTAAAATCCGCCTTCTTGGTGATTCGTTTTTCAAAATATCGTGCCTTAACATCGCTTCAATTTAATTTTCAAACCTTTCGATTATTAAGTTTTTTCTATTTGTTTTCAGTTTTCTTGCAAATTTCTTATGATGCAATAAATTGTAATTGATTTCACCGCTGTGGTGAATTCTGTTCGTGTGATTGGTGTTTGTGGGTGGGGAATAAAGCACCCAAACTGATCGAATTCGGTTTGTTTCCCCGGCTATAAATAGCAGAACTTACCATGAGAGGTCTCTTAGTCTATTGCTTGATTTCATTTTTCTGATTGGACTTGTGTGGTGCTTGACATTTAAGCGGTGAGTTGTCAATTTTACCTTGTTGATGGTATATATTGTAAGCTCGCGGTTCGAAATGATGAAATAAAGCTGCTTTTGGGTGTGATTATAGAGTACTAGGTTAACCAATTTATATTTTGGTGATATTGTATTACCCGTGTAGTGTTTAGGGATCTAAAAGTTGTATTTCCCGGGAAATAGTTTGGCGACAAAAACGTGATGTGTTAGTGTTGGTGTTTAACTACGCAAATGGCGGATTTGTTCTGGAGAACATATTAAACTATGCATATAACCCAAAAAGGAGATATATCAGTACTGGTTAAGGTATGGCCAGGTTCATTTTGTTATAAAGTGAATCCACATAACAATGTCTTATAGGTAAATATTTTAATACATTTACGATAACCAACAAGAACTAAAAGACGCATATAAGCTAATTTATCAGCTAAATTTTCCATTAACCTAAGATTTTTTGTTTGATCTCATACAGTTTTGGATTTCTTTTCACTATGTGTTGGACTAATAAGAGAAAAACCAACAACTTAATGAAACTCACTAACCGGAATATATAGGATTGGTCATTCTAAGGCGTGTATGTCGTCACTGATTAGAAGATATGCTTCTAGCATAATGTAGCCTGATGGACACCTTAAAATGATTTTCTGGTCAATACCCTGTTAAAATCATAAAATCAATTAAACCTTTGTAAATCATCAAAATTCAAAATAACCTAAATTGGTTTGAAAATAAAACAATAGTTAATTTTTAGTTTCTTGGAACTGTGAATTGGTGCACAGTTATGCCTGGTTACGTTACCAAGAAAGACTGTCAGTGTATAGAAAGGGGTAATTAATTTGAAATAAACATTTTGTGAATTTCTACTGAGAAGTAGTTTTTGTCGTTATATCGTCCGTGTAAAATAAATTATAAATATAAACATCAAACCAAAATAATGATTATTCAGGCATAGATAAATTAAATTAATTTTGTTAAATGAACATTTGCGTGTTTGAGTTGTGAATTAGTGTTCAACGTGGCATTATTCGTGTAAAATAAATTATAAATATAAACATTAAGTCAAGATGATGATTGTTCAGGCTTGGATAAATTAAATTAGTTTTTAAGTGAACATTTGCGTGTATTGTGAATTAGTGTTCGGCGTGGCATTTTTCGTGTAAGGGAGGGTATAATTATAAATATATAGCCGAAATAATGAGTGTTCGTATATGGATGCATTGAAATTGATTTCAAATAATTATTTTGTGTATGTTTGTGCTATGAATTAATATCTGGTGGCATGTTTTTCACGTAGAGGAACTTATAATTAAATGAAATAAGGGAAGTCATATTCGTGATGGTTCTTGCGTAGAAAAATTTGCTTTGGCTTTAAACATTTGTATTGTGAATCAGTTCTTTTTCATTATTGGTAGTGTACAAGAAATTATATATATGTAAAATCAAGTTCATGATTGTTCTTGAATTAAAATATTAGCCTAAAAATTTTATTGGTGTTGGTACTAAGAAACCGTATCTGACTCTAGTGATCCTGTAAGCGACAGTAGAATTGTAAGTGAGAATGAAGATTGTACTTATACCGAAAAATTAAATCAAAATCTTAGCCAAATTCTTTATTTTACTCCTTGAATTGGGAATCCACATTTAACGTCCTTTCCACGTAAAAGACAAAAGAAACATACTTAAAAACAAAAAAAAAGTTCTTGTGTGGAAACCGTTAATTTAAAATACGGGAATAAATAAGGGAATATTATGTGTTTGTGCTGTGGGTGGGGACTCCGTGCCATTCAGAGGTTGCTCGCTGCCATTGTGCACCTCAACATCAGCCTGAGTGCTCGGGGTGTTACCTTCCTATGTGTTGGCCAGGGGATGGACCGGAACGTTGTGGTGTGCTAAGAAGGAATAAAGGAGTGGGATCCACTATTATCATGGGGTGAGTAAATTTATTTCTATATGTAGTGTGTGTACGTGTGCGTGTACGCATGGGGCGGGTATGTGTGTGTGTGTGGGCATGCGTGAATGTGTGAGTGGATGAGGTGCGCGAGCGTGTGACTGAGGTAAAGCAGGGGGTTGAACGTGATGGTCGTGGCTTCTTCGACCGGTGGGCCGCCAGAGTCTCCTTCTCCACTTTCTTTTCGTGTCTTTTGATCCGGCATTCGACTTGAACGCGCACATGCATTTACTTTGTACTGAGTAGCAGGGAGAATATCTCGACCCCACAAGCTGAAGCTAGCTTGGGTTTTGAAAAACCTCACTAGGTGCGCGACCTGTTAATCTGATACGTTGGAAGTTCCAACGTATCCAGTACTCTGTTACAAGGCCACTATTGATTCGTTGACCACCATTTAAATTTAGACAACTAACTTATAAAATGTTCGCCATACACTTAAGAAGTAAATTGGTTCTGTAATTGCTATCCATTAGACTAGATTAAAAATCGAACCATTCTACATGAATAGTTGAGTGCATTGACCATAATTTGCATATTCCTAAATAAATGATTATAAGTTAAAACAAATAACTGAATAATGAATTTAAAAACAACTACAATTATTTATGTAATTAAACAAAATGGTTAACCCACAAAGACAATACCAAAAACAAAATGTATTGCAATAAAAATTTAAAACAAAACCACGAAAACGCAAAATATAAATTAATTCTCGAATAGAATATGCATTTACAATCACTTTTATTTTATTGTATTTTATTTATAATTATCAAAAATTTAAAGAATCAAAATGTTTTTTAATGGTTATTTCTATTTGTCCTGTGTCCCGTCCCATTCGAATCTGTGGTAAAAATTGAATTTGTGAAATATAATTATTTTGTAATTTTATAAAAGTTTGAGTTTTATATATAGTTTTAATTCAGAACTTGTAAAACAAAGAATTGTTTATATTTCAATAGAATCGAATGCATTAATAATAGAGATTCATTAATTCTATGCTTAAGTTGTGTTTACATACTTTGTAATGTGGTTCTATGTCGGCGCGAAAATGATCAATATTGCGATCATTGCGATCAATGCCAATAAAATGGAATATTTTTTTCGAAAAGACTTTCTTACCAAAAGAAGCATTTGAGTTTTAAAATGATTCGAAAATTCGAAAATGATTTTTCATGATCCCTCAAGATTAATTCATTCCGAATGAGAGTTCAGTTTGATTCTGCATTTTTAAACGATAGCATTTTTGCTCTTTTTAAATTGGTTAATTAATTAATATTTTTTAAACGAAATGTTTAGTTAGCCAACCACGCATATTCTCAGTCCCTGCTATTGGCATATGGGTGAAAGTGATATATCATATCACTGGCAATGGTAGTGAGCTATTACTAGCCAAAATCAAATCTATTCAGTCAACGGTATAACACTAAATTATAATTATGGAATATTCCTTGAAATAAGCTTCCATATAACTTTATGTCTATGGCACTTGTTACTTTTCGCAGTGCTATATACATAATGTTATGTGAATACTTACGCCAAGTACTAACGGCAATCAGTGTAAATAATATTCCATACAACTCAATATGCGGTCTTTAATCCTTTAAGGAGACACATGCTCAAGGAATATGCACTAGCACTAGATTATTTTTAACCCTATTTTAGATATATTTCTGCAAGTTTTTAAGAAACATTTATCTTTTCCACTCTTATTTTATTTTTATTTCCTACATCCTATCATAAAATATTGGTCTACTTTGTGTTTTATTATGTGATAGGGTTTATTCTTCAGTTATCCATTATTTAAAGAAAAATATCAAAACGAAATTTGCGTCCATTGATACCTTAGACCACACATTGTTATGTAACCTTATTTTTAAATGGTTTTTATGCGTTGTTGTCACATATATTGTAAATTCTCCTATACTACGCAACATGTTTTATTTAAGAAAAAAAAAGGCGATATAAAATTTTCCAGAACACCACCCAAAATAGTTCACATTGATATTTTAATTGCTTAAAGCACTTGAGCCTTAAGCAGCAGAATTTTAGTTCAGCCTGAAGTACCTCTAGAAAATATTACTAATTAAAGTCAAAATAATAATATGAAACTGCCAGATAAACTTGGCTAGTTCTTTCAGTGATTCAGAGATTGAGATTTGTCATTATATAATTGCGAATTATGAACGTTCACATTATGGTTAAGGAGGTTTTTTTCGGAAATATTTTTATTTCGGAAATATTTAATATTATGTACCCTAATGAGGGTACATAAATTAAAACCAAATAATATGATAAAAAAACAATGAAAAAGAAAAATGAAAGAATAAAAACTCAAAAAGTGTTATCAATTTTTAATTTATATTAAAATGTTTCGCCAAGTGCCGACAGTCGACACAATTGAATTTATTGAATAAAAACTCTTTAGAATACCAAAAAAGCAGTGAAGTTTACTGAACATTTTACATGACCACGACAGTTCTTAAGTCCTCAATTCAGTTAAGAGTAATTTTTTGCCATCCGCATTACCATATTTAAATAAAGTTTAATAAATCGTTTAAATAATCTCCACCCGATTACAAAAAAATGTTTTGCAAAAGAGATATCACCAATTCACAACTAACCCCTCCTCAATTTCGCCGATATTACACTTGATAGCTTCCTAAGGGTCATCAAATCTAAACTCGTCTGCCGAGTTAACTGATCTTAGATCAAATTTTATTGTTTCCTAAAACTCTGATACAAAAATTTCAGATTGTGAAAAGTATCGAATTCAACGTGAATTACACACAGGTTTGTCATTTGTTTTCCATTCAGATAACCAACATCAAATCCATTTCGATTGAGTTTGCTGATAAAGATCTGGATGAAAAGGTATCTATCAGATGAGAGTCGTCCTGGCTGCATGGGAAACCGTTCTCAAACCGCCAGTGGGTTATGTCAAAGAATACTATGTTTGAGATATCTAGCTAGATGCCTTACAACGGATTAACGGTAAATCGGTTGGCAATTCAGAACATACTGTACCGCAGCATTTAAGATATCTAGTTTATTTGACGATTTAATAGCAATACATAATGCTTTAACCATCTTTTCTGTGGAGATTAATTAGATTTACCGAAGTCTCCTTTATCTTAACTCGTTACACCAGAGGTACAATATAAAAAAAACTTCTCTTCCATTCACAATTCATGACGATATGTGTAGAACTGGCCCTGTTAACATAATATTTCCAAAAGTTTTTCTCACAATTTGGCATTTATTAACCTGGGTTGTCTCTTATATTTTCAATACTTAAATACTTAACACTGAACATCCTTAACTTTGTATAAAAACCAAATAGTTGTAAACCACTACCAGAAGAAGTTTTAACTAGCGACTGGAAACAACAAAACTCATAACATCTAAATTAACTCAAATTGAGATGATGTCACCAAAAAAAATTTGATATGAAATCCAAATTAAACATCCGAAAATTAAGTTGTACGTTGTACTAAAAATAACGAAATGAAAGCCCATTGAGGCTAAATACAAAACTATTATTATCTATGTATATTGTATATAAAATTACCTAAAAATGAGAACGATTTTAACCCCAAAGTATTCGATCCAATAATCGAATTTCTAACGCTAGCATTTTTACTCTATTTTTTGCTGATGATAACGATAAAATAAAAAATCTAACAATATTTTTTTTCTGCAGGGTTATCTTCTAATCAAATTTAATTAAGTATTCAGTAATCTAAAGCGTATTTTTTGTTTTTTCCGTTGTTCTCGATTTTCCTTTCAATTTTACTATGGAAAACGCCGTTTTTCACGTTTCATCCATAAAAATTATCAAAAAAGGCTTTGAATTTATTGGTTAGGAAAACCGGAAGAATTAATAATATGTCTGTTGATATGCATTTGAAATATCCACATCATGTTGTAAAAAAAATAAAATAGTTTTTATAATCAATTTACTCGAACAAACGATTTCGATTCGTCATTAACGTCATTTGCAGTAAATTTGGTTGGAAATACTTTTTTTATATGAAGGTTTTTGATAAGTGTTTTAATTTAAAAAACAAACAAATTTGAATAATAATAAAATAATAAACGCCTTATTCTTGTTAAATTGAGTTTTATTTCACTAAATACGTATTTCGAAAGCTATGCTTTTATCGACAGTAGTATTATAGCTAGTATTGTGCTATAATGTAGAACGGAGTAAAGTTCAGTAGCATATATTCAAGCAGTTGATCCTTGTTTAATTCCAAAATTAATTTGATCCATTTTGATTTCAGATAATATTTTTATCCTCTTCAATGTTTCCTTATGATCTTTTATAACCAGAATATTAGTTTTGATTTTCGAAGTACATATTAGTAGTTTTTTTAACATAGCCAAAATTTTCAGAAGTTTAATAATTATTTTATTAATGAAATGTGTCACTTTACAAAAACATTTTTTATTGTGAACTTTGTTTTATTGAAGAATGTTTAGCGAATTGAACAATTTTAGAATTTATTATTTAATGTAATTTACATTTACATTTTAGTTTTGGAATAATAACTTTTTTAATTAATGGAAAACCAAACACATTTTGGAAACTTTTTAATTAATCAGAAGAATGAAAAATAATCTGTTAACTTTTTTTAATAAATTTGAATGCTAAAACATCGCCTACTAAATTTAAAATTTAAACATTTTAATTTAGATGTTCGCCACAGTATCTAAAAAACTCAGTTTTTTGGATACTACTTATATAGCATTATAGCTTTCGAAATACGTATTTAGTGAAATAAAACTCAATTTAACAAGAATAAGGCGTTTATTATTTTATTATTATTTAAATATCTTGTTACAGTTTAGAACTTTTAAATTTAAAAAAAAGATAAATTTGGCATAAACTATGTACACGAACTCAATGTATCGTGGTAAATTCTTTATCATGTAGCGCACTGTACTAGCTGATAGAATCTAAACAACCATAAGATGAAATTGAGAGTACTATCGTGGCATCATAAGGTGATATTCGCATCGATCCAGAATGAAAATAAACAACTTTTTTGAGATATTATATTTATTTTATATTTGGTATGATATATTTAAATCAAAATGGTGATATTTTTCCCTCTTGACTAACACATGAGACTGTCAAAATATTTGAAAAATTATTATGGTGCGCAACAGAAAATGTTTCTTCTGTTCTCAAAAATTTCTCAAAAGGATTTTGACGTAATTATTTTCATTCTGGATCGACCCGATTTGCAGTGGTAAATCTTCATTTTGCTTCTCAAAAAAATATTTTACTTAAATTAATTGATCATGCAATGTTATTATCAATAATTTTTACTCATACCATTATCACGTCGACGATACAAAGGATAACCATTCACAGTTTCTTTTGTATTTTTAGAAAAAGGTTTTGGAAAACTCTTACTACATTTACCATCTCTCATACAAACAGAATTGGGATTTAGAGCACCACGTGGTCCATGCATCATATGACGTTTCACATATTCATGTAATTTAGGAAAAAAAATGGAATCAGAGATTTCCGTACATACAAATTTATAAATCATTTCATTTCCATCAATTCTATCTTCATCTGACAAATTCAACAAACACATCAGGCAGGAAGTAGAGCACCAGTACGATGATAAAAAATATTATAAATTTTAAAATGATAAATACCACCTGCAATTCATTTCTTAATTCACAACATTCATTTCACCATTAACACCATTCATGACATCATTCATTTATGAAGAAAAAACAGAACAAAATTTTCACATTCATTCACTTCAATGTACATAAGAAGACTAAAAGATTAGTGGAGGAATTGTAATTTGGTAAATTTGGTAAATAAACATATATTACATAAGCATTTATTATTGTCTGTATAAAATCTCTACTTACCTAACTCCTTACCTAACTCCTTACCTTACCTAACTCCTTACCCAACTCCTTACCTAACCTAACTCCTTACCTTACCTAACTACTTACCTAACTCCTTACCTTACCTAACTACTTTTTTTTTTTTTTTTTATTAATTAGTTAGACATGTTTAGCACACTAAATATGAAATATTCATTATTTAGACTCTTTGAATATCCGAAGATACCATGTCAACTATAAAGGAATGGAAGGAATGGGGATATAGGGATAACTATACTAATTTTTTCAAATGATAATGGACATTTTCTTTAAATGCCTGAGGAGAAAATTCATCGGGAAATACAGAGGAGGGCAATGAGTTCCATAATTTGGCCACTCTATTGAAATAGTCGTTTTGGAAGGACACAGTTCTACAACGAGGTATTTGTACAACAAATGGATGGGATAACTCGGCAGCTCTTGTTTGTCGATTATACTGCGCACACGATGGAAGAATATTTTGAATTTCCTTAGAGGAGAGTTCGCTAAAGTTATATTTATAGTAGATTGACAATTCAGCCACATTTCTTCTGTGCTGGAGTGAATCAAGCTGGTCCGTTAGTTCGGTATTACCAATCAACCGTATTGCTTTTCTCTGTACAGAGTCTAAACAATTTATTGTTGACTGACAAGCACCTCCCCAAACATGACAGCAGTACTCCATACATGGACGAATAAAGGACTTGAAGATTAGCAAAATTTGCTCGGGATTGAAATACTTTTTACATCGACTCAAGAATCCTAATTTTTGCATTGCAGATTTAGCGAGGTTGAACACATGTTTATTCCATTTCAGGTTATTTTGAATATCCACTCCAAGAAGTCTAACTGATTCAACCTCACGCAATTCCTCTTGGTTTATTTTAATAGGAAAATTTTTATGTCGCTCCATTCGTGAAAGACGGCATAATTTGGTTTTGGTTGGATTAAATGAAACGAGATTACGATCACCCCATTCCATTATACGCTCCAGATCTTTGTTGATGGAATCAATTAGCAACTCTCTATCAGTGGTAACTGCAGTATGAGATCGAAATTTAGGAGATGCATGTGATGCATGTAATGTGCTGTCATCAGCAAAACTATGGATTGGGTGCACTGTGGAAATAAGTAAGTCATTAATGTATAGAAGAAACAAGGTTGGTGAGAGTGCCGAACCTTGGGGAACCCCAGCATTGGTTGTGAAAATATTGGATGTGATACCATCTAAATTAACATGAAATTGGCGACCTGTAAGAAAACTATGAATCCATGAGACAGTAAGATGGTCTATGCCATAAGATTTTAATTTAGCTATAAGATTTTTATGCCACACTTTATCAAATGCTTTAGAAATGTCAAGTGAAATACTGAATGTTTCACCGTGGTTTTCCAGCGATTTGTTCCAGAGATGGGATACGTAGGCTAACAGATCACCTGTTGCATGACTTCTACGAAAACCATACTGCTTATCATCAATAATTTGCGACATTTCCAAATAATCTATCAAATTGTAGTTAACATATTTTTCAAATATTTTAGCTAAAACCGACAGAATTGCAATTGGTCTATAATTGTTAGGGTCTATCTTACTGCCTTTCTTTGATATGGGTTGAACGCTGGCCAGCTTCCAAGAATCGGGAAATATGTAATGGATAGACTGATCCTAGTGTATCATAGTCGCAGCTTTAATAGTTGTCCTTTCTTTTATTACCCTGTACCTCTCATAATAGTTTCTCATCCATTCATTATCAATAGTCATATTTCTTTTAGTTCCCATCACTCATAGTTTTCCTATTTTCCTTAGAATTCAACTAAATTTTCATTAACTGGACATACATATTCGAAGAGAATTG
This sequence comes from Diogma glabrata, assembly GCA_963693315.1. Taxonomy (NCBI): domain Eukaryota; kingdom Metazoa; phylum Arthropoda; class Insecta; order Diptera; family Cylindrotomidae; genus Diogma; species Diogma glabrata. The sequence continues at coordinate 2,770,996 of OY856187.1, read as the reverse complement.
TACTCATTACACTAATCAATTTTAAAACGGTAATTAATTGTATGTCTTCGTTACCTATAGTAGACTTACATTTTGATCACAAGAAAAAAAAAAAAAAATTTTTGCATGAATGTAAAAATTTTTTTGTCTTAAATATTGTCTGTATAAACATCGCTATTTTGTTTTTGCAATTCACTAAAATTCATTCATATTATGTTTACACTCGATTTGGTTCCCTCTATTGTGGCAATTTGAAATCTCTAACTATCAAACTTAATTACACGACGAAGCTTTCTAAAACCTTACAACAGCTATGCGTTTATTTTTACAGCCATTAACATACAAAGAAGTATTATCTTGCTTTGTTATACATTCGATTTTTTTTCTCTTTGCATGATAAAGGAAACAAATAAACAAATCAAAAATTAAATTTACCTCAAACAATCTTTTCGTTACAAAAGAACCGAACTTCATTTTTTATATCTGAACACCTTAACGTTGATTGTACTTGTCATTAATTCATTCTGAATTCTTTGATGAATATACTAATATATCAGAAATAGGTTGTACCGTAAAAATGTTTTCGCGCAATATTTCATTTGAAAAACCCAAACAGTTTGGTGTAACCAAAAATATAAGAAAAATTTCCTAACAATTGAATATTTGAGTTGAATTAATAACATTGCATCGGAAACACTTTCTTCGAGGTTTTTCGACTTAAAAAAAGGAATTTATTTTTGTATATATGGGACAGACTGTAAGTTTCTCGTTCTCAGTTCTATTACATTTTTTGATCTTGTTGTACGACATCTCTCAGTCGCCGATTTCATTTTATCTAATTAGAATCAATTTTTGTTTTTGTTTGACGTTTTCCCGTAAAAAAAATGTCCGTCCCCATTTGTTGAGATAATAAAATTAGTTTTTTTTATGTTAGAAAAATTTATTCATATTTATTCTTTAGTTTTGTTAATAAAAATATTTTGATTTAACGTTATCTTAGATAAATAGTGAATGTTGATTAAAATTATTAGTGTTAGAAGGGCCTGGCTCGAGAATAGAAAATATATACATCCTGTGATATTAAAAATAAGTGCACGTTAGAATTACATTAGAAAACTTGTTTGCTGCTTGAGTTATTTAATTTATGATTAACTGTAAGATTAACCCAATAACCAGGATATGAATATACACCTCGTAATAGTATCATAGCTTAAACTTTGTTTACCTAGCATAATAAGCTTATTGTGCAGGTCACAAAAGCAAAATTTTAATAAATATAACTGAGCCAGTTGCCACAACGAATTAGTTAATGTAATTAAGTCAAATTACCAGAAAATTTGTGTAATAAATATTAAATCGACTGTTTGCTAGTCGAAGTGAAATTTTGTTGATTCATTTGTGAAAATTGAGGGTGGTTATATTTGGGGAGCGGGTCGAAAGATCCATTGTTATTAACGCTATTGAACTATTAGCGTGGGTGATTGTGAGAAACTAACCACACAATTCGATACTCCGGGAAAAGGAAAAGCAGTTGGAGGTTGGAGACTTGTCTTAATCAGTCTCGTGTTACATGATGGACTAGGCGAGCACACGCGGGAAGGAGGGGAGATTGATGAGTTCTAGATCAATCATGAGGTGAGTCATATTATTACTGTTTTTTTTTCTGGATGAATGATGATGGATGATTGTGTATGGATGTGTGGATGTAAGGGTGTATTTACGATTATATCAGTGGCTTGCGTAAGTGTAATGTTTAATATTTTTTTTTATTATTACATATAAATATTTTATGACCAATAATTTAATAATGAAATCCTACAAATAATTCGACTTGGGGTGTAAAGATATTATGATAAATGCCGTATACCCTACTGTGTGGTTATGGTCTACAAACTAGTGTAAAGGTACTTTAGGTAAACGTATTTTTTTTTGGATCTCGTCACTAATTTGTTTGCGGGTTTCTTCATGGTTTTTTTTTTTGGTATATAATTTGGTGCATTAGTTGATGAATTTAGCTGAGATCTTCGTCTAACCGGTTATTAACCGCCCATAAGCAGAAGTTTGAAGGTCAAGTTAGCGGTATTGATGGTAATGATTTCATTAAAGGTGTCAGCGAGGTCTGGTCATGATGCGACCGCACGCTAGCTGCGGATATGCGGCCAACTCTGAAACCAACCACGTAGTGATAAAAATAATTTCTTTCAACAAGACGGAAATGTCATCATCATCTACAACCGCCATTGTTGCTAGGGCAAATAATGATAGCGGTATTAATAGTTGCCTTACTTCAACTCAATTTATATTTTTTTTTGATTAAATTATCAGGCAATACCGACCATCCAAAAGCAACGCCATCTTTTTTTCTAATGGCTTGAAGATAATTTTCTGGTCCGGCGACATCATGCTTAAGTTCATGAAACATGCAAATTGAGGATATGCAAGTTATATTTACTGTATTTAATACCATGTTATTGGTGTTAGATCTACTTGACAAATTAAATTCTATGAAGGCGATTCAGGTGACTGAGTCGTTATACATTTTTTTTTGTTGTAATGTATATGTATACATATATGTATCTGTGTGTATAGGTGTATGTATGGGTATATATAGGAATTACATGCATCATATAACTCGCATCTAAATATGTGGTTGTGCATAATGGATCCAACATTGCATGGTCACCAAATCAAAGCTGCTAGTACAGATCCAACATATATTATTAATATCCAATATATATAACCACCGTAATTTGTAGCTGCTAGTATGGTTCCAATATATTATTAAAATCCAATATGAAACCTGTGGTATGTGATTGTAACAGAATTCTTTTGATACAAATTAATTAGAGATCAAGTCCTTACATCTCTATATGTTCCAGTGTGCACGTAGATTCAATTGCTGCTTACACCTTATTTTTGATGTTTTGTTCCAAGGATAACTTAAAGTTACAATTTATTTGAGTAAAATCGTCACATTAACTTTTTTACTATTCTTAGAAAAACGGAAAGTTTTAATATTTTTTTTTTGAAAAATTGGAATGACTTTTTGTTTTCTTTCTGGTGAAGTTACATAAAAAAAAAAAAAAACCCCTCGCCAACTAAATTGGAATTTTTTTAAAAGTTAATTTAGATGTTCGCCACGCATTAACCATGTAAAACGGATCAAATTTCATCCTGATTTTATTTTACCATTCTTTTTTGTATGAATTTAAATAAAGTACTTTTACCGTGAAGGGTATTATAACCTATTAATTACAAAAATAGAAAACTTACTAATCGTAGATCGTTACAAGTGTGATTGAATGTGGGCATGAATATGGATTTGGGTGATATGGGGCATGTGTGGGAGAGTGCGAGCGTGTATGAGGTGTGCGAGTTTGAGCGCCTGGGAGTGAATGAGGGGGTTGAACGTGCCGACCGTGGTTCTTTCACTGAAGGGGGTCGCCAGAGTCTCATCTTTTCTCTTGTAAATTTTTATTCCATTTCCGAATATTCACGTTATTCGCGTACATTTCTGCATTTGTATTGGAGCAGCAGGGTTTACCAATCGGACTCCATACTGTGATTAGCCGGAGCAAAGAAATAAAACCTCACTTAGTTACGCGACCTGCTATGCCTCGTCGTTGATCATCAACGATAAAGCTCTTCATTACAAATATTCCGGTTTTATAAGATAAATAGAAAATTTTTGTTAAAATTGGAGCTAGTTGCCTAGCAAAGTTTTTAAGAATGAGGGGTGGAATACCGTCTGGGCCAGCAGATTTGTTGATATTAATAGAAAGAAGCATTTTCCGTACAATATTGCAACGAAAAATAATTGGTTTCATTTTCGTTACAACTGGGGGAATGAGTGTAGGAGAATGGGGGGGTTCAACTATGTTTGAGTTTTCTGCGAAAATACGACCCAATAGATCCGCTTTCTCTTTCGAGGCGCTCACGGGAATGTCATTCAGAACTAAGGTTGGAATAGAGGATCGAGTAAAATTGCTCTGGACTGATTTAACTGCCTGAAAGAAACTACGTGAGCCAGATGGGTGCTCGGCGAATTTCTTTGCTTTCTTCTGGATAAACGCGTCTTTGTCCAAGTCTATTTTGAATTTACTAATATTTCTGGCTTTCTTATAGGCGCTATGGGTTTCAGGTGTTTTATTAGCGTTATACGTCTTGAATGCTTTGCGTTTATTCCTCACTGCCTCATCAACATCCCGTGTGAACCAAGGCTCAGTTTTAGGAGTGATTAATCGATTTGGAATAAACCGCCGCATTCCTTCTTTTATGATTTCAGAAATTCTTATTACCGATGTGCTAGGATCTTGATCAACACAACAAATAGTTTTCCAAGGTGTTTCGTCATAAAAATTTCTCAGTCCCTCCCAGTCAGCGCGTTTATAGTTCCAAACCCGGCGAGGATTTGCTTTAATTTGTGTCGGTGATGTAAATTGCACTATTGCTGATATTAGTAAATGGTCTGATGTTCCGAGGGGTTGTTCAACTTTTGTCTTCGTAGTATCTGGTTCGTTTGTCAAAAACAGATCCAGCAAATTATTGTTATGATGTGAATTGTCTGCGATTCTAGTGGGACACTCTATCATTTGCGTCAAACCGTGATAATCTGCGAGTATCAGTTCGGCTTGTCTTCCTACGTCGTCAGTGCGCGATGAATACTTAAGCCATTCTTTATTATGAATATTAAAGTCTCCAAGAATCGCCAGTCTTGCTTTGGGGTAGTCCGTGGTAATCTTGTCTAGATTAGCCGATATTTTATCGAAAAAGGGACATCCTGGGGGAGAATTTGGGGATCTATATAATCCTATTATAAACATAGTTTCATCAACACCTGAGATCTTCAGTGCTATAGAATTATGGTGCTTAGAGTTCAACTCGTAGGCCTTAATTCTCACACATGAAAGTGAATCTCGAACAAATACACAGACACCATGCTTGTTATAAAAGGAATGTTCCAATTCGTAACTAGGCATCCGGTATTTGTCGGGATCCAACTTCGATGCTTTGCCACTAACAATTGTTTCGGTAAGAAACAATATGTCAGGTTTATTTTTTTCGATGTAGTGATGAACCTCGTTTAGATTCGAATTGAGACCTCTTATGTTGGTGAAGTCAATGCTAAGCTGTTGGTTCACTCTGCGGCCATTTTGTTGAGACAAAGACTTACCCTTTGACATTGCAGGCATAGCTACTGAAATTCGGCCAGGCCTAAATTTCAACACTAAACAGTACAAAAGAAACTGGGTATCTCTGTCACAAAAACACGGTAGCAGATTTCATGCAACAGTAGCACGATAAGAGAAAAGCAAAAAAAAAAATGGGGACACAAAATACACTAACAAAATTGACGAGCACAAATAAAGGGTTAAATTCGAAATTCCTAACTTTTGTCAAAAAAAAAACATTTCACAATCAACCAACTGACACTTTCCAACTCCCAAAATAAGTCCGAGGTGGGAGGAGCTAGATCATGTCACAAAACTTCAAATAAAAAAAAAAACCCAGGCAATCCAAAAAAATCAATAACAACTAAAACAAGATTTTTGGGTTTCTATTACCAAGACAAACGCTTTAAAATAATAAATAAATTTATTACATCAAAGCAATAAAAGGTAAAATTTTACCTGCCTACCTCTTGGTAATAGTGAACACAAAATACCAAATAATTTTTTAATAAAGAACAATCTCACCAATTATATAATTGTACGCGTCCGTTCTTCAACACTTTTATTTTTCATAAACATTAACACAAACACTATAACACTTATTTACTTATTAGCTACTACACTTACTAACACTTATTAACACTTATAACACTATTATTTATCTATTTTCGATTATTATGTTTTTTGTTTATTTTAAAATTTAGGAGACGTCGACTCGTCTGACTCCGAATGATGAATGACTACTTACCTACTCCAAACTACTTACCTAGCTCCTTGCCTTGCCTACCTCCTTACTTTACCTAACTCCTTACCTTACCTAACTACTTACCTACTTTATTTAAAAAATCAATATAGGGTCCGCGTTAAGCCCCGAACCTTTCTAACCCACTACATCGACAATGACAACGAAACGTTTTTTATGTTCTAGCTAAAATACATTTTACATATTATGCTTAATATATTCTTTTCAGATATAATTCAGTTGTTTCAGTCAAATCGAACACGGCTATTATGAAATATTTCTCTATAGCAGGCTACAGACCTACAATCAATTTGTCAATCAATTTGAAAATGAAAATAAACGAAATAAAATTTAATGTAAAAATCCCCTAAATTTTATTTCGTTTATTTTCGTTTTCAATTGATTGACAAATTGATTGAAGGTCTGTAGCCTGCTTATCTTGTTTTGCACAGAAAGAACAAATCAATTTTATGAATTGTTTCTTTAATTTCTAATCAATAGAAAATATTTAATAACAAAGAAAAATAATTATTAAATCAAAGAAAATCAAAGAAAAATAATAATAATAAAAATACAAAGAAAAATAATACGTCTATCCTCTCCGAAAGCAATGCATAAACTAAATTGAAATTTGAAAAGAAAATATAAAATACTAAATAATAATAATAACAAAACAAAGAAAAGACTTGGACAAGTCCATTTCATATTGTTAACTCTAACACTATAAGTCTGCAACGTGGTGGTAATTCGAGACTTTATAATAATACACAAATTGATAATGTGCAATATTTATTATCTCCTACAAATAAAATATGATTTGTTACATATATTTGTATCATTTGTAATATTTAAATAATTAATTCTTACTTTCAGAATCTGTGGTATGGAATTTAACAATGATTCCCCACGTTGAATCGGTATACTAAATACCGTCCAATCAATTTTGGAATACTTATAAATTTTACTGTACAAAACAAATTAATTTTATTAAACAAATTCTAACCTAATTTGATTTTAGACTCACTTGAAATACTTGTAAATTTATTGTACTAAACAAATTAGCTTCAATTAAACAAATTAATTTCAAATAAACAAATTAATTTCAATTAAACAATTAATTCCAATTAAACAATTAATTCTAATTAAACGATTAATTTTAATTAAACCAATTCTAACCTAATTCGATTTTTGATTCACTTTGAAATTATAAATTTATTGTACAAAACAAATTAGCTTATGTCAAATTTTCATCATGGCGGTTGACCTCAACGCACCCTACGTTATTCGTTTTTTGCGCCAAACTTGAATCGTCCATAACACCGCCCCTTGTAAACACCTGTGGGTTTACCGGTTCCTTTCTTATATCTAGTTTGGCCAACTTAACAGCTGGTCTGACGAGTAATCCATGCGAGGTTTTTACTGTGGCTGATCGTATCTGCCCATTCACGGTCTGCCCAACTTTTACCACGACTGCTTTCTCCCATGTGTTTCTAGGTGTCGTGTTATCGCAGATTATGACAATATCTCCCACTTGCAAAGGAGTCACTTTTTCATGCCACTTTGATGTTCAAGATATCATTGGAAGGTACTCTAACATCCATCGACGCCAGAAATGATTAGACAGTTCCTGCACCATTCGCCACTGCTTGCGTGAGCTTAGATCGTTACTGAATTCTCCAAGTTGCGTAGCTTCACCTCGAAAGAATGGATTAAGGAAATGTTTTGGAGTAATTGCATCGTCGCTATCCTTTTCAAGGGCAATGTAAGTTAATGGCCTTGAATTTACTACGTCCTCCACTTCACATAAGAAACTTCGAAGTGATTGCTCCTTTGGGTGTTTTTCTTTTAGAAGCTTGTTCAGCACGGACTTCACACTCCTCACCATTCTCTCCCAACAACCTCCCATATGTGGAGAAGCTGGCGGATTAAAATGCCACTCGATTTGCGTCTTTACGCATTCGCGATGAATTCGGGTCATCTGGATTTCATCTAATGCTGCCTTTAGTTCCAAATTCGCACCTTTCATGTTGGTTCCGCAGTCACTGTAAAGATTTTTAATTGGGCCTCTCCTGGAATTACAATTTCGAATAGTAAATATCAAGGAATCCGCTGTTAAATCAGGAACTAAATCAATATATATGGCTCGGGTTACAAGGCATGTAAATAAAACGCCCCAGCGTTTTTCGAGACTTCTCTTCACCGGAATTAGCATTGGCCCAAACAAATCGACACCACAGTGATGGAAACATCCCACAAAGCCTTCAGTTCTTGCGACAGGTAATTTAGACATTTGCGGTGCCTCTGGAACTGCTCTTTCATTTCGACATAATTGACACATCTTTTTCGAATTTTTTACAGCTACTCTTAACTGTGGAATCCAGAATTTTGTTCGGACTTCATTCACCACGGTTTCTTGAAATTGGTGCAAGAACTTCTCGTGGTAAAACTTCAAGATTAATACTGTTACCGGATTATGTCGGTCCATGATAATGGGTCTCTTCATTTCCCATGAAACAGCTGGCGAAGATTCTACTCTGCTTTCCATTCTCATCACACCCTTTTCATCCAAATATGGAAGTAAATCGCGTATTTTGCTCTTGATACCAACTGGTCGCATCTTTGTCAATGAACTGATTTCATCCGGATATGAATAGTGCTGTGATTGTGTTATGTGATATATTTCCGCATCTGTTAGTTCTGCCAGTGATAATGGCCGCAAGTTGGGAAGTTCATTTTTTCGTTTCTTACACCAATTATCCAATCCTCTCTTTATCCATGCCGTGATTCTCCTCAGCTCTAACCAGTCGCTAAATTTTCCCAAATCGAATAAAGGTCTCTCTCGATTATCATCATAGCCGCGATGATTTACTTGTTGCAGCACGAAAACTCTTCTAACTTCCGGATCCTCTATCGTTGTTTTGCTTTTTGGGAAATCGACCGGCCATTTTTCTGCTTTTTCTCTTAAAAACGGTGGTCCTTGAAACCATCTATTTGAGACATCGAACGGTTTATGGCGAGTTACTTTAGTGGCATCATCCGCGGGGTTTTCGTTTGTATTAATATACCTCCACTGTTCAGATCGTGAAGTCTCCAAAATTTCTGCGATGCGATGCGCCACAAATTGTTTATAAGATCCGTACTCTGTCCCCAACCATGACAACACGGTTTGTGAATCACTCCAAAATATCGTATCATTTAATTTGATTGAATGTTCATGTTCTATCATTTTAGCCAGTCGTGATCCGAGTAAAGCGCCTTGTAATTCCATGCGCGGCATTGACAAAATTTTGCTGGCTTTTTGTGAAACAATCTTAGTTTTTCCAGTGATTAAACAAACTTCCACGATGTCATCATATTCAATTCGCCAATACGCTACCGCAGCAAACGCTCGTTCACTAGCATCTGTGAATATGTGGAGTTCCACCCGATCAGCTCTAAGTAGTAAGTTTGAGTAGTTTCTGGCAATTCTAATGTTCTCGACGTCTTGTAATCCTACTAACCAATCCGACCATTGTTCGTTTAAATCGTCTGGAAGCGGCACGTCCCAATCTTCAATTTTCCTCATCCACACTTCTTGCATAACAATTTTTCCTCTAATCGTGTAATGAGCCAAAAGTCCCAACGGATCGAATATACTCATTAAAATCCTCAGGAGCTCTCTTTTGGAAATGTTCTTATTTGGGCCCTGTTTTGCAACGTTCGTGTGTACAGATTTCAGCTTAAACAGAAATTGGTCGTTACTTATATCCCAAAACATTCCCAGCACCTTTTCCGTATTTGGCTCATTTTCAACGTTTAAGTTCAATAGCTTCGTTGAACTACTCCGCGATAATTTGTCCATAACGATGGTAGAATTAGAGATGACATTCCGTAGTATGAATCCCCCACGTTTATTTATTTCTATGACTCGTTTGGTAACTTGAAGTGCCTCTTCTTCTGAATCAAACGAGTCCATATAATCGTCGACATAGAATCTATTGATAATAGCATCTACTGCTCGGGGACTCTCTTCTATAAATTCCTTAGCATTAGTATTCTTTACGAACTGCGCACTGCATGGTGAGCATGTAGCTCCGAAAATCATTACCCCCATCACGTAAACATCCGGCTGTCTTTGACGATCCCCCTCACGCCAAAGGAAACATTGAAAACGCTGATCTTCTTGTCGTATCTTGATTTGATGGAACATTTCCATAATGTCTGCGGCTACTGCGAATCTGCCTTGACGGAAATTATAGAGAACTCCAACAAGCGAATTATACTGGTCTGGCCCAGACAACAATTGAGAATTTAGCGACACTCCAGCACATTTTGCCTTTGCGTCGAATACGAATCTCATCTTTGGCTTATTGATTGTTGAAACACCGAAATGAGGCAACAACCACATGTTCCCTTTCATTTTACTTAACTCTGCCGCATCCAATTTTCTCGCATAACATTTTTTGACGTACTCGTTGATTTTATCGATATAATCCGCTCTGAATTTCGGCTGCCTCTCCATCTTCATTTCCACAGATATTAGTCGACGCAAACACATCTCGTAATTGTCCGGAAATTGTATATTCTTGTATCGCCATAATAATCCCGTAGTAAATCGATTACTCGATCTTCGTACGACTCAACGTCACTGACTGGAAGCTTCACCCCGAAATCTTCGGTGGAAAAATATTTCTCCATCATCACGTCGATCTTCATTTCCTCCAGTGTCTGACATTCGCAGATAAAAAATGTGTGATTAATACGAGTTTTGGCGGCGCAATGACTCTCTGGCCCATGAACACTCCAACCCAGTTTGGTTCGAATGGCCACTGGTCCTTCTCCTATGGGATCCATCCTTACTTCTAATGGCGCAACTAAATTTGCGTTATCCAATCCAATTAATACTGTTGGTATTGCCTTTTTCAGATCAGATATATCGGCATTCTTCAGATACGGATATTTTGCTCGTAACTCACCGACGTTGACGTTCTGCATTGGTAATGATAAACGGTTAATGGTCCTCGCTTTCTTTATCTGATATCGCGTACTGTTTATTTCTGGACTTGACAAATGAAATTTGACCTTTCTTGAGTGATCTTCGCGGCTGGTGATATCTTTCGTCCAGCCCATCACAAGTGGTACTACTGGTCCATCTAAGCTCAACTTATTTGCCACGTCCTCTTCAATAAGCGTCACGCTCGCACAATCGTCAATCAAGGCAAAGGTGTTAAACTGCGAAAACGGACCGTGAATAGTAACTGGCACTATTTTGAATAGCGATTTATCCTCGGCATTGTAATGTGCCATGGCTGTTTGAACCTTTGACTCGTTATCCTCTTTTCGTTCGGCATAAGCACCTGGAGTAGTCAACCCGTATTTTCCTTGAAACCCGCGCACCAACTCATGGAATTCTGTTTTGCCTTTCCGGTTTCGTCGATAACATTTACGCCAGCGATGTCCTCTTCGCAAGCAGACTAGACAGATGGCGTTCTTCTGCACGAATTCGTATCGATCTGACATTCGCATTTCTTTGAAATCTGGACAATCTGAAAGATGATGATTCGTACTGGAGCATTTGAAACAAACCCAAGCTTTTGATTTGCTATACTGATCTTGGTTTTCCTGTTCGTTTGACTTAGGCTGGTGTAAATTTACCGATTTCTTGAATCTATTTGAAGATTTGACGTCATGCTGTTTCGCTGGTATTAACTCGATGTAGTCTTGACTCTCTGCCATTAGCCATTTGCTGAATTTCCTAATCGTGACTAATCTTCCCCTCTCCTTGATTTCCCGTTTTTTATGCATCCACCTTTTCTGATGTGAAAATGGAAGCCTGTTAACCAAAGTCTTGATAAGCATCGGATTCATTTTTTCACTCTGGTCACCAACCGCCTCAATATTCGCATTTATGGTCAGAACCAGCATCGCATAGTCCACAATCGATTCGGGTCGTTTATCGCACGGCAAATCCGCCATTAAAGCCTGATCTATTGCTCCCTGAATTATGTGTTCCGATTGTCCGAATCGATACTTCAGAGTCCTGATTGCTTCCTTCACCGTCGATGGAGATAATAGTAGACCCGTTACTGCCTGCAATGCTTTGCCAGATAATGCCTTTTGTAATCGATTTCTATTTGCTGCGTCGCTAAATAATTTCTTGGTTTCTTTGTGGGTACCATAAAAACTTGGCCATTGCGTAGAAGTTCCATCAAAATGAGGTAGTTCTCTCAACTCTTGTTGTGCTAAATATCTACTGAGCTTGAGTCCATTATCTTCAGAATCCGAATCCGATTCAGCATCACTATCATCTGACTCCGACGAACTTCTTGGTTTATGACGATTTCGCATATTGGTTTTCGATTTGTTTTTCTTTCGAGATTTAGCACCTCCACTATAATCGTTATCATCACTGCTCGATTCACCGGTTTCTTCTGAGCTCGAAAACGCTTGCTTATGTTTAGATTTACGGCTTGATGTCTTGGATACTTTCTCGTTCTTATTCTTATCGCTCTTATTCGATGATTCGTCTTTGCTTGATGTATTTTTGTTCTCATTCGTACGCCCTCGTTTCTCTTTCATCAGTTTCTTAATTTGTTCTTGTTGACTTTCAATCAACCGCTTTAATTCCGAAAGCTCGCTATTTCTCTCGGTCTGCTGTGAATCGACATTTCCACTGGGGAATTCGTTTTGTCTCAACCTGGTTCTCGGAATGGTGCCTGTGCGTTCGGCGGTGTCCCGACATTTTTTACATCTCCAGTGGCTAGGCTCGATGTCTTCTTCACTTAGGCATATCTGGTGATACCATTCCTTACACAACTCACATTCTATCATGTCGATGACTCCATCATAAGTTTTCTTACAAATTTTGCACGGATTTTCTATGTCCTCCTTAGTAGGAACATACATCTGCCGATTCGGCATAGCTTAAACTGGTTGAGTGCTTTTAATTAATTTGGTACGATTTCCTTCAATCTGATTTCTATTCCACCACGTGTCCTGTCACGGTCGCCAATTGTTAACTCTAACACTATAAGTCTGCAACGTGGTGGTAATTCGAGACGTTATAATAATACACAAATTGATAATGTGCAATATTTATTATCTCCTACAAATAAAATATGATTTGTTACATATATTTGTATCATTTGTAATATTTAAATAATTAATTCTTACTTTCAGAATCTGTGGTATGGAATTTAACAATGATTCCCCACGTTGAATCGGTATACTAAATACCGTCCAATCAATTTTGGAATACTTATAAATTTTACTGTACAAAACAAATTAATTTTATTAAACAAATTCTAACCTAATTTGATTTTAGACTCACTTGAAATACTTGTAAATTTATTGTACTAAACAAATTAGCTTCAATTAAACAAATTAATTTCAAATAAACAAATTAATTTCAATTAAACAATTAATTCCAATTAAACAATTAATTCTAATTAAACGATTAATTTTAATTAAACCAATTCTAACCTAATTCGATTTTTGATTCACTTTGAAATTATAAATTTATTGTACAAAACAAATTAGCTTATGTCAAATTTTCATCATGGCGGTTGACCTCAACGCACCCTACGTTATTCGTTTTTTGCGCCAAACTTGAATCGTCCGTAACACATATTGTATAGCGGGGGTCGGTAAATTCAAAAATACATTTTAATTCGTCTATAACTTTTTTATTTATGATCCGATTTGTGTGAAAAATCTTTAAAATCTAAGTTACACTAATTTCAGTTAGCAGTGAAAATTTGAAATGAATCCATCTTCGAATAAAAAAGCCTTAGGCTCCTCAAAATTTTTCGTTAGCGTATTAATATATAAGATTTTTTTTATTATTTATTTTTATTATAGATACACTCAAACTTCGATCAGACTTAAATACTACCTCAAATAATAAAACTAAATTATTTAAATTTATAAAATATCAAATAAATAAAAAATATCAAAATTTGGGACATTTTGATGTTTTATCAAATTTGCCTAAAATATCCTAGAATAAATTATCCATATCAAAATTTTTATCAACGATATAACTGCAGCAAACAATAGTTAATTAAAGTTCTTTATATTAAAGATCAAATACAAATTATTTTTAATTGTATTTAATTTAAAACACGATTTAAAACACAAAACTTTTAATTAAACATAAACTGCTTCACTTTTAATAAAAATACAAGTAAATGGCGTTTAAGTTTTTTAATTAATTTTGACAGTTCTATAAATGTATTTGTGTTACTCTGTCGTAGATTAAAACTTGAAAAAAGAGCAATCTTTTTGTACAAAAAGAACACGAAATGCAAAAAAAAGTGATCGTCAGACAGCTGCTTTTTTTGCCCTTAGATCACTTTTTTTGTCAAAAAGAAAACGACATAAGTAAATATTATATGGTTCCGCCAATTTTCAAACCAAAAACGCAATGCATTGGAACAATAGCCGGCACCTTATAGCTGATAGTGTATTAATAATCCTTACTTAGTTTCATAGTGGGTGTATAAAAGTCGTTTAGAATCTATCACCACCGTTGGGCGCCAGCTGATGAGTTCGCATCATAGCATCGAAAAATCAAATCATCGAATTATGGTTTAGAACCGAAAATTAGTAGACCTAAAGTTCATACTACCGAATTTCATATCATTGAATGGTTTCGAAATTGAAAAATAATTAGATCGAAATATCATATCACTGAAAATTCTTTTCGTCGAAAATTCATTGCATCGAAACATCACATCTCCAAAAATCATATAATCAAAAATTTAATTCTTTTAATAAACTCGAAAAATCAGATGATCGAAATTCGCATAAAATGTAATACAAAAACGTTTTGAAATATCATAACATCGAAAATTTTCGATACAATGAATAAATTATGACATCGAAAAATCATCCAATCGAAGAGGGGAGTGGTTCTTAACCTTTTCGCACGCACTTGTGGCCGCCCCCTTAAATAAGTTTTTGACAGTCGCGGCCCCCTTTTAATAAAATATTGTCGCGGTCATTATATAGAGTTAAAGTTAACTTTATTATAGTTCTGTTTATCTATGGCTAAGGGTATGAATTCATGCCATGCTTTGACATGTTCATATATTGATATGAAAAATGAAATTTTGCTTGATATACGAAATTACGAAGCCGAAATCTTCTTATCGTTCAAAATTTAATTTCTGTTTGACTAACAAATTTGATAAATTTTAGTTCCGTGTTCAATTTCGAAATTATAAAAGAAATCTTTAAAAAAATTTGTATGTGTTTTGGCAAAATTAGATAAAATGATGGAGAAGCGTGTTTTCCTATCATTTTTAGGTAGATTTCATATAAAAATCTACCTATTGCAATGGGCTTCATCTCGGAATTTCGGAAAATTTTTTGTGCCAAACGACTATATATGATAAGCGGAGACGAAAAAAAAAAAAAAAAAAATTTATATATATATATATATATATATATATATATATATATATATATATATATATATATATATATATATATATATATATATATTTATATATATATATATATATATATATATATATATATATATATATATATATATATATATATATATATATATATATATATATATATATATATATATATGTATATATATATATATATATATATATATATATATATATATATATATATATATATACACGATATGAGATATAACGAAAACGACCGGCACTCTCACGGTCGCATTTGTTGAGGGAGATCAAAAAAATTTTCTGTACATATGTGTTCTGTTAATATCTCAGACGAGTTCGTGAATCAGCAAAATCCAACACGTGGTTAAGGAACTATAGCCTTTTTTCTATAAAAAATTGATTTTTTAAAACCGTTATAACGGCCGTTAGGACACTAATATTTTAAAAAAATTAACGAATTTAGAATTTTTGAAATCCCTTTTATCAAGTTGTTTTAAAAATAGACCTCTGCAGTTAGAGGTTCCTGAGTGAGCGGCTCCAACAAAAAAAATTGCAAAAAAAAATTTTTTTTTGAAACAACCGGCACTCTCACGGTCGCATTTGTAAAGCCAGATCAAAAATTTTTTTTTCTTAAAATGTGCGTTTTATTAATATCTTGAACAAGTTCGTAAATCAGCCAAATCCGACACATGGTTAAGAAACTAGAGGCTTTATACTAGAAAAAAACTCGGTTTTTTAGATCCGTTATAACGGCCGTTTAGATTCTAATATTTTTAAAAACTTCATACATTTAGAATATTTAAAACCTTTTTAATCAGTTTCTTTAAAAAAAAGACCTCTGCAGTCGGAGGTTTCTGAGTGAGCGGCTCCAACAAAAAAGCTTGTAAAACACCAAATGCGTTTGAATCAACCGGCACTCTCACGGTCGCATTTGTGGAGCCAGATCAAAAACCCTCCGTAAACATGTGTGTTTCATTAATATCTTGAACTAGTTCGTAAATCAGAAAAATCTGACACATGGTTAAATAACTAGGGGCTTTATACTAGAAAAAAAATTCGTTTTTTTAATCCGTTATAACGGCCGTTTGGATACTAATATTTTTAAAAACTTCAGAAATTTAGAATCTGTGGAAACATTTTAATCCGTTTCTTATAAATATAAACCTCTGCAGTTCGAGGTTTTTGACTTGTTGGCTTCAACAAAAAAGTTTGCAAAAATCCATAACTACAATTTCCAAAATAAGGTTTTTCTTTACAGTCAATGAAAAAAAAATAAAAAGGTTTGAGTAGAAGAAATTAATTTTTTTTCTTAGAAATAAACTATTTTGATATTTTGCAGTAATTGGACGACATATGATATAGCGTAGGCTTGTGTCATAAATTGTCACACACATGTTCTGTGGTAGATTTGATATTTTTTTGCTGCAAAATTGGATAGATATAGTTTTGCTTATATGTAGCTAATTTTCTTTTTAAAATTTGTTCGATATCTGTTTTAAATTAGTTTGTGTTGTTTAAACTAATCTGATACATCAGATTCTACTGGCACACAAAACTGTCTGATCTCGAAATCTACCTATTTCTAGCGGATATACGTGCCGCTTGGACTTTTTTTTCTGCATCCTAACTGCCGCTATGTCACTTCGTATGTGTTGCATAGATTCGAAATATAGTGATCCAAAAATGATTTGCATTACTGTCAGTAATTAAAGTATTTGTTGAAAAATAACCAAATTCACATTCGTACACCTAGCTTTAAAAATCGATTTTGATTTAAAAAAATTGTGTAATATTTAAATTAAAAAATCTGGTAATATCTTCGCGACCCTAAAAATAGTTTTCGCGACCCTCCCCTGCGTCGCGGTCTCCTTGTTAGGAATCCCTGTAATAGAGCAAGTAATAACCTTCCATCATCAAGGAATACTCCATAGCAAAGATTAAGGATGTACCGTTGACTGAATAGAGCTCATCTTTCAGCACTCCTAAGATATCACCTTGGCTAGTGACATCTCAATGTGATTGCCAATGGTATGGGATATCTCAAGCTAACTCATATGTAGTTGGAACTGCAGTCCGGGCGATCATTACACCATTAGATCAAAAATCAAGAAAAACTAATCCCTCCATCCGGAACTTATCAATGTATTGTTGTGAGTTACACATGTTGTAATTCAAAGTACATTACATTTTTTATTAACAAAAAAATTGCTAATTTGCCAATTCTTATAATACAGTAGGCACTATACTATTCTATATTTTTACTTGTAAGCTTGTTGGTCAAAGTGGTCATTACTAGGTAATTCTTTTACAAACCGAACGGATTTTGATGAAAATTAATCGACACTTCTTCGATTTGGCTGAAACTTTTAATGCGGATTCTATGCCGAAAAAAAGAGATACGTGTCCGAGGATTTTTTTTTTTGCATATTTATAATACAAGTGATGGAACATTTCAGAAAAGCGAGTTTTTTGGCGTGGATACTTATTTTCAAAAAATCATAGTTCCGAATCTATACGAGCTACAAAATGTTCACCAACTCCACTTTTGTAGCTGAAGGACTGAACTTTGATAAAAAAATAATTTTAATATATTAACAAAACAAACGCGAAAACTCTTTGAAAGCAGACAGTTTCTTCCGTTTAGTTTTGCACTTCTCTCGCTCGTTTCATATTACCTATCAAATAATGCATTGTACATTTGGGTGCCGATGGGAAATAAATTTATACTTTGTAAACATAGTTGTATCGACCACCGAGACTTGGCCAAACATTTTTAAGACATTTTGTTTGATTAGACATTTGCTTTTCCACAAATATTATCATTGATAAAATTGAAATAAAAAATTAAACATGACATGTTTAAATACATTTCTTTCATTTGGTAGTTTTACTGCCAATTTTAGTTTGAATAGATAAATGATATGTTTTTACTATAACAGTATTCAATTTGCTAGACAAAACGTATCATTTTATGGTTTTGTAATTTTACGTTGTGTATTAAACCCGAATATGAAACTGCTAAATATATATATTTGCTGTTTTTCCGCTGCCAATTGCGTCACATAAGATATTATTGGTTTTTATTAGTTTTATTTTTGTACATTGTGTATTAAACATCAATTAAAAAACTGCTGAATTTACATTTTTGATGTTTTTTTCCGCTAAAAGAATTACCCTACTACGTGTGGTTACGAAAACCTGACCATTTCTGATTTTCTTGAAACTTTGGTAATAGTTTTTATAATATGCAAAAAAAATTATGCATAAAAAATTAAAATTACATTAAATCTACGAATTTGTTAATGAGTTGAAGCCAATAAACGCCATTTATTATTCTTACGAAGGGGTTATCAAACGATAAACAGATGTTATAAATATTTCGTATTATGTGTGAAAAAATTTATAGATTTCACGAATACTTTGGTTATAAAATTCCATAAACAGCGTTTATTGAATCCTTGAGTGTGTTTTTTTCTATATCGGACACATCGGAGCGATAAAGCCCAAAAAAATAAAAAAAATTTATTTAATAAATTTAATTTTTATAAATATGTAATTTATTTAAATTTGTTTTTAATCGAAACTTCACCTACAATTTTTTAAATTTATCCTTTAAACGATGACTTCCAGTCGGTAAAAAAAATATCTGTAAATAATTGTAAAAGTTTTCAGTGAAAAAATATATGATCTGAGATATATTCGAAAATGAAAAAAAACACGGAACAGAAATATCAAAAATATCCGAGAACGCAAAGAAACACAGATAATTTTTTTGACGTTTAAAATATCTCCCCGATCTCTCCGATATAGAAAAAAAACACACTCCTTATGAATTTTTTTTTTTAATTGTACTAAATTTACATCTAAGCTTTATTTTTTTTTTCCTTTTTACACATTTTCCTTTTTATACATAATTAGTTCGAAATTTTTTGTACTTTTTACCATTTGTTAAAAACGAGTACCGCCGATTCTATTGAACTTTTTTTGATTAAATAGATATTCTTTATAAGGCGCGTTCCATTGAAAATCAAACTTACTCAAATTTGCTTTCATCTACTCTACCTCGAACAAGTTGTGTAGTTGAAAAGCAGTTTATTATTCGATTTTATTTAAATCAGTTATAAACTTGTTTTGGTATTTTTAATAATAAAATGGACCAGTCAGATCTAAATATCAGCCCAAAATAAAAAAATTTGATAATAATAAAATTGTGTGGTTTCTTTTGAAAATTTTTTTAATTTTTAGCGTTCCATTGGTTATCTACTCAAAAGCTGCTTTGAGCAGCTCTTTTGTTCTAAAGGAACGCATGTATAAAAAATTATACTGTCCAATTTTGTACATATTTTACACCAAATTTTTCAGTTTAATTTTTCTAAAATTTAATTTTCAAAGATGGCGAAACTAAAAAATCTGTAAACTTGTTTTTCGCAAATTGCACTAAAAATTTCAAACAAATTAACTAATATAATATATTCAAATGCTTTTTTTCTCGAAAGCAAAAGATTAATTTTTTCTGTAATTTTAGAATGTTTTGTAAATACATAAACTATTTTAGCATAAAAAAATGTTTCTTTTCGTAAAAAATCGTATAAAATATAAATTTTTTTTCAGCTTAATATTTTTATAAAGCCTTACTTAGTAACTTTAAAACAAAAAAATTATTAAAATCGGTTAACCTGTTCGAGCACAATTTAACTTTAAACTTTCTTTGTTTCTTTAGTTTTGTAACAAATTTTGAGCCACCCAACCTGTGTCAAAGCAACCTTTAAAAAAGAGAAGGCAGTCCAACAAAATCTTTTCTTACTTTACCACACTTACACACTGTTATTAACTGAGAAAAACATCATATTTAATAAAAAAGAAAAACTAAAATATGAATCAAGAGAACGAGAATAAAATTATTTATAATATATTATCATTAATTAAAACCATACTCAGGTTATTCGTACTATCAATTGCGTTTTATTTATTAAAAAGTGTAAAGAAAAACATACAAATCAATTGTGACAAAAATAATTTTTTTTATTTTACTTAAAAATACAACAAAATATTTACTTACTATACCACACTTACACACTATTATAAACCGAAAAAACAATCAAATTCAATAAAAAAGAAAGAAAAACAAATTATAAATCAAGGAAATGAGATTAAGAAATAAGAAAATATCAAATGATTACAATTTATCTTACTCTCTTTTAATATTTATTTTATATATTAATAATATTTATTTAGCGTGCATATTTAGCTTAATATTTATTTAGCGTGACGATGACTCGAATATATATAATTTTTTCTCCATACAAAATTGCGCAACGCGCCTAAAGAAGTTTTCACTTCAAAAACAAACATTATTTTATTTTTTGTTATACTAACGATTACCGAAGTTTAAAAAAAAAATAGAAAAACCAAGTTTAAATTTTTGTGGAGTTTTCGAGTGCTACATTTTGCTCTTTTACTTCCAATTATTTCTTTAGTTTTAATTTAAATTTTCAGTCAATAAAATTATCTTTTTGCAATTCCGAATCACAATTCGACGTATTTCGATGTTATCAACACTGTCAAAAAGTGAGATTTTTCCGCCCTGTTTTATTTTTGTTTTAACTTTTTGCTTTGTTTTGTAGAAGTATGGAATATGTATAAGAACGTATGGAAAATTTTCTCAATGCTGATAAAAGAAATGTCTACTTATATCTGAATATGAATGTAGATTGTAGAGTGTAAAAAAGTTGGATGCAGAGTAACTTTGTTTAATTGTTTCATTGTGATTCGGAATTGCAAAAAACGTTGTGTGCAACTCGTTGCGCAAATTGATTTTTTTCCGCACTTGTCATAATTTGTCAAATTTCGACGCTTGCGGAAAAAATCAACTTTGTGCACCACAATACACAAAGTACTATTTAGGCTATTTCACCGATTTATAGTGATTTGAATTAAAATTGATTGTGATGAATTTATTTGTTTTTGTTTTAATAATGAATTCAATATATATAAATGGCTGTGACTTGTGAGAGAATAGTATATTTTCCTACAAGAGATGAAAACATTGTTTTTTTCGTGAGTAAAAATTTGTTCACGAGACGCACCAGCATCAAGTGAGACTTGTTTATGAACGAAAAACATTTTTATATCGCGTAGAAAATGCAATTTTTTCTATGACAGAAATTTTATATTGTTGAAACCTTTGTAAAATGTTTGTGGCATGATATTTAGGTGATGGTGAGAGTTTGAAAATTGGAACAATTTGTGACATAGGCGAGGGGCAGCCCCGAATTTATTGTTCAGCTATCGATTCGGGCTATTTATCGTGCATATTGCACACCTTTCTGTATTTATAAAAGTTTAAAAAGAAAACAGTGCAAGCTGTACAAGATAAATTAGAAAGTATTTTTTCTTCATACCATACGGAATGCATTCTATTGAAAAAAGAATAACTTAAAATATGATGGTGCTTTCGATAAGTAATAGGTGTGTGTCTGGACTTAAAACTTTTAGTACTTGCTAGATATAACGAATTGTCTTCCTTACCGATTGTTAAAACTTTAAATAAACCTGGTACTATTGCATACTTTTTTGTAATTTATTATGCAGAATCTTTTAACTTGGAAAAGTTTGTTATTTAGGTTGTATTGTAATTTGTAACTATAATAATTAAAATATTTAGGAATTGGGATAAAGTTTAAAAGTTTTTAAGAGCTTTTAATATAAACTATGTTACCTCAGGTGTAGTCAACACATATATTGATTTTTTGTTCTGCGGATTGTGTTTTAGTGCCATATTAGTGAATTATATTTAACAGATGTTAAAGTCTTCGAGAGATGTAGTGTTAGATGTAGATGTCTTCGTTAGATGTAGTGTTTACTAAACAATTAAAAAAAATTGTGTTTGGCTCTTTATTGGGGATTTTTGAGATTAATTAAACTCAAGTAATTTTGTCTGTTTTCAAATATCTGAAAAATTATAATATGTACCACAAATAAATGCATTAATTTATATTTGATTTTTTTAGAATTTTTATTTATTTCATACATGTTTGATGTATAGTTATTAAGAAGAAATAATTTAGAACGAGGGGAATTCGATTAGAACAATTTTTGCCATTTTTCATTTCTTTCTATATAGTCCAGTAAATAAAGGTTAAAAGGTCGCAAAAATCCTGTCGCGGACGGGACCTGGCGGAAATTGTTGGTCTTACCGAGTACTTTGACGTGAGCAAAAATATTAATTTTTCTAACAATACATGCATGATTGAACAAATCATTCACAAGAATTATATATTTTTTACGTTTGAAAGCATTAAATTTGAAGCAAAAATAAAAGGTTTTAGTATTTGAACGAAAAGAAATATTTATTTCAATTTAGGAGCAAGAATGATATTTTATTATTTTCACTCCTGCAGTATTTCAATCCTGCAGTATTTGAGTGTTATATTTTTTTACGCGCTCTGAAAGAACAGAGTAAAGGAGTGGTATAAGGAGCGTTCCAAACTCTGTTTAAAACACACTTTAACTAGGTAGCTCAAAAGCAAAATTGTAAATTTCTAATTGTTATAATTTTTTTCTTAATAAAAAACAAACAAAGTAAGCAGCATAAAAACTTGATAAATAGTATAGATTTGTAAAAGACAGAACAAGAGGTAGTAATACAGAATACAGAAAGGATATTAATTATTTAGTAAAATTAAAATAAATTGTTTCAGTTGTTTTGCAGTCTTTACTTGTGTAACAAAAGTTTTGTGCTACTATAAAGTTAGAAATTAGAAATGAGAAAAACTGAAAGAAATATTATTCTTGCAGTAGCCGTTTTCTCCTTCCGATTTACTACAACCAAAGCTTTCGATCGATGGATTGCACAATGTATACTAATTCAATCGTTATTCGAAGACAAATATGTATGTGCCACAACAAAATCAGAAGCCATAATTAAAAAATGTTCAATGAATCATGTTTTGGACCAACTAAAACTAGATTTGTCTATTGCAAATTTTACCACGGTTTATGCTGATGCATCGAATCATAAGGAAATAGAAATATTTTCGATTATATTTCGATATTTTAGAGAGCATGACAGAGTAAAAGTTAGATTGTTGGAATTTTCTTCTTTACCTGAGCATTCGACCAAATATCAGAATACATTCTTGAAAATTTTGAAAAAATTTAATATTGACAAAAAGTTGTAGTTTGCGCTGATAACACTTGGTATTCGTGTTTTAGTGGTGTGTCACGTCAAGGTGTGCAAAATGTTTTAAGCAAGCTAAACTCGAATTTGAACCATCCAATTGGGCATTGGATTCGCAGTCCATATTTTAAATTATGCAATGTTGCTGTGTAGCGACGATATGTGGTGCTATTCTTCCGGCTCTAAGTCCAGATTCAGGAAATCTGCTACTGCCCTTGGGTGGTAGTACAGATCTTCCTTCGTCAGGTTGGTTGGTTTCTCTGGACTATTGAATAGGTTAAATAATGCAATAAAAACAGCTGCTGATTTAATACTAATTGATGCAAATGGCAGGGTTAAAAAAATGTATGGTTATTTTACTGTACGGGGGGAGCCGTTGGCGGACTTCTGTGACAGTAGTAATGTCGAATATAACAAACAAGCAAATGTCACATACAATGGAACTCGCTGGCTGGCATTAATGCCAGCACTAGAAAGAATTTTGAATGTACAAACACCTTAATGGATATTTTCTAACAGTTGAGAAATGTCCAACCAAAATAAAAGAATTTTTTGAAGAATTAAATAGTAAACAAAAAGTAAAGGAAAGCATTAAATAGAAATTAAATAGTAAATTTATGCACAATCTAGCTAGCTCGTTTTGACCGTCCCACGTTCTCGCAATAGAATTTCTAATTAGTTAGTATTTTGAAGAATTTTTCCATTTTGTCCCACATTTTAGTGATTTGGCTCTGGTCAGTTTACTCTGGATACGAATTTTGTAAATTCTTAAAGCGCCAAAATATGCGCCAAATAATTATATGTCATATTAATAAATTAAAATTCCACCAAAATAGATTTGGCGATCAACCAAAGAGGAAACAAAAGTTAAAATTTCAAGCGAGCGATAATATAAAAATCAGGTGAATATTATATTTTTGGATAGATTTATTAGTTTATCTTTTCTTTGATAATTTATTGTGTAAAATTTTTTATAAAAACAATTTATATTAATTTAATGAATTAAATACTTAAAAAAAGCAATTTTCTAAAATAAAACAATTTAAGTGACATTTAAGTGAATTTTATATTTAAAATAAATAAATTATTATCAAGATTTCTTTCTTTTTATTATTATTATTGTTTGTTTGATAAAATTGTTTGTTTGAAAGAGAATTATGGCATTATAAGTTTGTAAAAAATAATGTCAAGTGTGTCAAAAAATGATTTCATTTATTTTTTAGCCAATTTTTTGGAAAAAAAATGTAGCTGTTTTTATGACGTAAATGTAATTTAAAATGAAATTGGACATGGACATTTTTGAATTTGTTATAGTTTTTGAAATATTTTTGGAATTCTGAAAAAGTTTGTAATTTTGATTTTGTAATAATTTTTGCAATATTTTTAGAATTTCGGTAAAAGTTTTAATTTTTGATTTTGTAAGAATTTTTGGAATATTTTTAGAATTTTGAAAAATTTTTAATTTTTGATTTTATTATAATTTTTGAAATTTTGAAAAAATTTTCAATTTTTGATTTTGTAATAATTTTTGCAAGATTTTTAGAATTTTGGAAAAAGTTTGAATTTTTAAGAATTTTTGAAATATTATTGGAATTTAGAAAAAAATTAAATATAAGATTTTAGAATAAAGGGGGTTTTTGGAATATTTTTGGAATTTTGAAAAAAATTGATTTTATTTAATTTAACAATATTTTTGGAATTTTTATTATAACTTTCCGGCAACGTATTGATGTTTCGTGTTAGTTTTGTAATAAATTTTTAAACAGAGATAAAAAATACTTGTACTTTAACAAAGAGTTAAGTTTGATATACATCGCTGCCCAAAACTAAAAACCATGTCATCATAAAAGTATTTTGCCGAAAACTATATCAAAATCCTTAACCCAGACCGAAGTCTTGATATCTCAGAGCTGTGAGATTTCAGCCCCTCCATATTTTTTTATTAAATTTCTAAACAGAGATAGAAAAAATACATGTACTTTAACAAAGAGTTTTAGGTTCGATATACATCGCAGCCCAAAACTAAAAACAATGTTCTCATAAAAGTTTAATGCCGAAAACTATATCAAAATCCTTAACTAAAACTGAAGTCTTGATATCTCAGAGCTTGAGATTTCAGCCCCTCCATATTTTCTAATATGTTTCTAGTTCGACGTAAAAAAAGTATAATTAAAATGAAACTCACACAAAATGATATAGTCCCTGGGTGCACGTCGATTTCATTTGATGATTACCACATATTTTACACTTCGTGCGGCGCCTGTCCTTGACGAGTCCGAAATGGGCGGCCTGGAAATTTGATTTAGAACGCGAGGGTAACCTTAAAAAATGTGTCTGCTATTTTCAAGTTTGACAGTTAACATTTTGGCATGTTTGGGTTATCGGACTCGACAATAGACAAAGTTACCCTCGGGATCTAAAGCAAATTTTCATTCTGCGCTCTTAGATAAAAAAAAGTTTCACTCGCTACACTATTAAAACGTTTATCATGCTAATAAATCAAGTATGAAACAAATCGTATTGTAGAATGTAGGTAAAATTGTGCAATTGTAATTAATTTTAGTAAACAAATTTGATATATCGATCAACAAACGACTTAAAAATATTGGTACATAAATTTTACTAACGAGAAATTAAAGAATTTTGTTAAGTTTTATGAATATAATATATTAATATTTTTCTTGCTTTTTAAATTTCATCACAACACAATATTATATGAGATGCATCAGTTAATAATAATAAATTTTAAGATAGCTATTTATAATAAACACATCACCTTTTTCCCTTTTATTTGTCAGTGGTGAATGGTGATACGTACAATATTAGATACATTTATTTTTATAACGTTTCAAATTTTACAGCTTTTTATGGAAGTCAATCAAAACAATATTAAATTTCACAAATATTTTTTTCAAATTTCATCCAATCTTTCTTATCCAAAAAACAAATTGTTCATGATAAAACCAAATTTAGCGATTCAACATAAGAAAAATGTAAAATTCAACGAAAGGAAAAAAAACTTAATTCGAAATTGTGATGAAAATCAATTTATCAATGTCCATGAATGAACGACAGTCATAAGTTTCCCAGTTTTTCTTCTAAAAACACAACGTTCTTTTGTTTTCCTTAACTCGAAGCTCATTTCTGTTAATATAAAATCCCAAGTTGTTTGATGAAAACTCTTCTGTAATAAGAAGAAGAAAACAACAAATGATCTAAAAATGTAACACACACAAAATATAAGAAAATTTTCTTTTCCGTTTTTTTTGTTGTTGTTTTGATGGAATTTTTTTTTTATTGCTAAAAAGGAAATGAAAAGGTATAAATAAAATAAGAAAATAACAAATAAATGCTTTGTTCATTTATTTAAACAAAAGTTTTACTGTTTTGTTTGTTTTAATTTGTTTGTTTTTGTTTATTGTGTTACAAAAGGTTAAGTGAAATTATAAGTATTACAAATGTCAAAATCTTATCCTTATTTTCTCGGCATTTCTCGACTTTTTAGGCCATAACGATTCTAAAAAGCCAACAAAAAGTTTCGTCTGTCTGTCGACCGGCCATCACAACAGACGAAAACTAGAAAAATGCTGCTGCAATTTCAAATAAATTTCATTAATGGTAAGAGTCGAAAGGGCGATATGTTCGATAACTGTATCGGAAGTGTGTCAAAAAATTATTAAGTGTACCAACAAAAATGGATGCCTTTTTACTTAAAAAACGTTTTAAGTGATAATGAGTAGTAACTTTGAATGTCGAGAAATCTTGATGGGCGGCATCAGTATGTGAGACCAGAAACTTAATTATTGCATTATAAGTGTGTGATTTTGTGAAATGTAATTGAAAATTAAATTGGACATGTAATATGGTTCTATCCAGGCCCAGCTTCAGGTATTTCCAACTGATAGGAACAGTTTGAAAATATCATGTTGTAGCAGAATCGTTGGCACTTGGCGTAAATATTCAAATAACATTATGTATACCTTGTTACATTACCCAGAATAACTTTAGAAGTATATATTGAGTATTTAAAAATATTCTGCGTAAAGTAACAAATGGTCTACATAATGTTAAGTGAAAGATGAGTTTACTTGAAATAGGAAAGTATTGTGATACCAGTTGAAGCCAGTTTTGGTTGACTAATAGGTATAGTTAAAAATGTGAGGTTATTGCAGAATTAATGTCATTTTTTGAAAAAGAAATATTCAACTTTTAAAATGAAGCATTTACGACAAACGGAAAAGTTTTCGGAACTAATAGGAACAGTTGAGTTGGAAAACATCGAGTCGTGTTAGGTAAAATGTCGTTTTTTCACAAGAGTTGTAACTATTTAAAAGAAGTGGAGATGGAGAGGTTTCCAGGAGGTTTGTTGTACTAATAGGAACATATGCTTGAAAAATATTAGGTCGGTTCATATTCAATGTCATTTTTTCTTAAAAGTTGTAATTATTGCAAAACGAATTTAGCCAAAAAGGAAAGGCCAACGCATTTAGACTAAATGGAAAATTTTCTAAATGGAAAAAAAGCTCGAAACCCAACGTAATTCGTAAAAACAAAAATAACGAAAAAGTACTATTTTTTTTTCTTATTACGATTGTATTTTTATTTTTATTCCGTAGCAGAAGAAGAAAATTAGTACTATTTCGTCAATCGTCATCTTTATAATTTATTTTTTTAGTTATTTATTTTCTTAGATACGTACATTTACAAGTTTTTTTCAAAATATCAGAAAAATATGTTTTACGAAATATACGTTACGCAAAAATTGACCAGGACCGTTTTTTGCAGAGAGCTAAATTTCTTACAAAAATTTGCATATGCTTTTTTTTAAAATCTGCATATTTTATAAGATATTTACAGAAATCTACGACTTTATCAAAAAATCAACTTTGATGATTTTGCGGCTCGTGTTCTTTTTATTAAAAAAAATACCCTCGAGCTTTTTTCACAGAAATAGATTTTTTTTGAGGCGTCTGAGAAAATTTAATTTTTAACGACGAGTCTAATATCTACATATATGAAATATCTTTATGTTAAATATTTTTAATTTTACTATGTTGTATGCTTTTATGTTTGTTTAACTTTATATTTTCACCAGTTTTTGTAATAATCAATAATCAAAATAAATTGAGTGACATGTTTGGGTGTCAGTTATAATTAAAAGAAAAATGATGTAAAAATTAAATTACATATATTAAAAGGTATATTTTGTATTTCTACGTCGATCGTACAAAAAAAATTGTAGAATAAAATATAGTATTGAACTAATATCCTACACGTATGAATTTGTAGTGCTAGGTAACACTCGTGATTTAATCTCTCGTACTTGGAAAATATTAATATAACAATACCATTCTCTTCTTGTTCTACAATATACTATTGTCGCGTCTTTTTGCATCTTTTAAAAATGATTTTCAAATAAAATTTGTCTACCTAAAAAATAATCATAAAAAAATAAACAATTTATTTTAATTAAATTTTCAAAAGATTTCCCTTTACAAAAAACCAAACTCATATATAATAAGAAAATTATTAAGTTGAAAGTGAAATAAAAATGTATGAAAATTTAAGAAAAATTAAGAAAAATTAGACTTTTTTTAATTACGAAAAATTTGTGTCGCAAATTTAATGTTACTTGGAAAAAATTTATTTAAAATAAGATTTTTGTTAAAAAAAGAGATTTGCCTGAGAAGAAATTAGTTGTAATCCAGTAACCAAAAGGTTTGGTTGTGATATAATATTTCGTTTTGATGAAATGCAATCACATCATGCATTATATTTCAAGAACTGAACCAAACCATACAGATGCAATTATGAAAAACCATTACATAATTACTGTTACTGATTATTTAACAAAAATCAAATTATTATGTAAATGGAAAAGACGTATAACTATACTATATTACTTAATGGTTACTACTTGAAAGAAATATTGTGTTTTCTCCCCACCACCAAAATAAATTGGCTCTATAATTGAAACCTCAGTCAAGTCCAATTGATTTGAATATATTTTCTATGGATTTTGCAAGGTAGACCCTTTTGCCGTTGATGCTCTATGGAACGTAGGAACGTAGGCTGTTCGTCAGTGTACCTCACCTGTGTTGCTTTTATCAAATCAATCCGTTTCTGATTGAGTTTCACTTGAAAACTGTAGTTAATCGATTGTTTTTTATATTTTGTGAAAAATCGTATCAGTTCTTGTTTTTGTTAATTTCAGTTAAATTTTTATCTACTGGTATGGCCAACCGGTGTACTCCAGTCTCTGGTATTGATATACGAATTAACGTGCGATTGCAGCTATGGCAATATCAGTGAGATATCATTAGCTAAGGTGAAATGAGCATCCATATTACTCTCTGCGGGGTTTTTATAATTGAGGAAGACAGCGTCACATGAACTAGGAATGTGCCGTTTACTGATAACTAAATTATTATTGGCAGCTACATTTTATAGTTTTGTTCCTACAAATTTTTAAAACTAAATTTTAAAAAAAAATGATGATTCATTTCGTTTTTGGACCTAGATCTTAAAGAAATCTATGTGTTTTTGTGACACATATTGTATAATTCTTATTGCACAACACTTTTTAATAAGAAGATATGGATCATTAACATAGTCAATACAACAATATTTACTAATTTTTAAAAAATCACACATTTGTTCGTTCATTTATTTTTCCGAAATTTAAGAAATGAAAATTTTCTTCCTTGTTTTATTATAAAATTCTGCTTTTATATTTTTTGTCCTAGTATACCCATAAAATGAAATTTTTCAGAGTAAGATGGATCGAGATGCGGTTTTTTGCATTCGATTCAGGAAGCCGTCAGGAAAGTTGAACATAGCCACATTTCGGCAAAAAACCTCTGGAGTACCTAGAGGCCAATGCGGGTTATAAACACCTCATCTCCTTGAACTTTCCATAAATTCAGCTTAAAATTGATCGAAGCTCGTTACTTGGGGGTTTTTGGGGTCGCTGAACACGAATATGATGTCGGCGATGTTCCTCGGAGTACCTAGGGCCCAAGCCGGGTATGTCTTACTCATCTCCTGGAACTTTCCATTAATTCAGCTAGAAATTGATCGAAGCTCGTTACTGAGGGGGTTTTGGGGCCGCTGAACACGAATATGAAGTCTTCAACAACCTTCGGAGTACCTAGGGGCCAGAGCGGGTTATATACACCTCATCTCCTGGAACATTCCATAAATACAGCTCGAAATTGATCGAGGCTCGTTACTTGTGGGTTTTTAGGGTCGCGCTGAAGACGAATATGATGTCGGCGATGACCCTCGGAGTACCTAGGGTCCAGGGTGGGCATGTCTAACTCATCACCTGGATCTTTTCATTAAGAAATAAAATAATATAATAAAAAAATAAGATAATCGATTAAATAAAATAATCGAGTTTTAATTATGGAAATTTTCAGGATATGAGTTACATATACTCGTCCTGCGACCCAGGGTCATCGCCGACATGAAATTCGTGTTCAGCGACCCCAAAAACCGCCGATTAACGAGCTTCGATCAATTTCGAGCTGTATTTATGGAAAGTTCCAGGAGATGAGGTGTATATAGCTCGCCCTGGCCCCTAGGTACTCCGAGAGTCATCGCAGACATCACATTCGTGTGCAGCGACCCCCAACCCCCCCCCCCCCCCCAGTAACGAGCTTCGATAAAGTTCGAGCTGAATTTATGGAAAGTTCCAGGAAATAAGTTAAACATACCTGCCCTGGGCTCAAGGGTCATGGCCACTCCGAGGGTCATGGCCGATATCATATTTGTGTTAAGCGACCCCAAAAACCCCCGAGTAACGAGCTTCGATCAATTTCTAGTTGAACTAATGGAAAGT
Organism: Diogma glabrata; assembly: GCA_963693315.1. Taxonomy (NCBI): domain Eukaryota; kingdom Metazoa; phylum Arthropoda; class Insecta; order Diptera; family Cylindrotomidae; genus Diogma; species Diogma glabrata. The sequence goes on along the minus strand of OY856187.1, from coordinate 2,739,672 downwards.
TCCAGGAGATGAGTTAGACATACCTGCCCTGGGCCCTAGGTACTCCGAGGGTCATCGACAACATCATATTTGTGTTCAGCGACCCCAAACCCCCCCCCCCCCCCCCCTTCCCCCGAGTAACGAGCTTCGATCAATTTCGAGCAGTATTAATGGAAAGTTCCAGGAGATGAGGTGTATATAACTCGCCCTGACCCCTTGGTACTCCGAAGGTTATCGCAGGCTATGTCCGAAGGTTATTCGTGTTCAGCGGCCCCCAAAACACCAAGTAACGAGCTTCGATCAATTTCTAGCTGAAGTAATGTAAAGTTCCAGGAGATGAGCTAGACATTCCCGCCCTGGGCCCTAGGAACTCCGAGTATCATCGCCGACATCATATTCGTGTTCAGCGACCCCAAAAACCCCCAAGTAACGAACTTCGATCAATTTCGAGCTGAACTAATGGAAAGTTCAAAAAATATAGGAGTCCATAACCCGCCCTGGCCCCTAGGTACTCCAGAGGTTTTTTGCTGAAAAGTGGCTATGTTCACAAACTTTCCTGACGGCTTGTTGAATCGAATGCAAAAAACCGCATCTCGATCCATCTTACTCTGCCAATTTGCTTAGGTTTGGCCTATTTTTGTGCTTTATTTCCTCGCCTACGGGTGTAAAGTAGACTATTTTTTCCAATTGAAACAACAGAGCACGCACAATAATAAATATTTATGTATTAAGGGCGTTAAGTATGTCTTTGCCGCTTGAGAGTGAAAACAACCACTCGAAAGCAAAAAAGATACTTTATGCCCGAATTGCATACTAGATTTTTTGTACGAGTAAGAATCTGTTTTATTTGCATAAATAAAAGTACATATATTTACACAAAATAGTAAAATATAGTTTGAGAAAATTTTTTTATCCAAGTAGTTTTTCGTTTGTTATTCATTATCCTAAATTTCTATAGCAACCAACTTTTTTTTTTAAATTTCTATATGAAATTATTTAAAACATCAGTTCAGTTCACATATATAATTCTCTAAAATGTTTAGCGATTCACAAATGGATTGTACTCCACCAGAATTAAAACAAATAGCAGGACAAGCAACTCTGGAGTTATTACCGGACAAATCAAAGAAAATTTATATTCAGCAATATGAAAGGTTTGTAAATTGGTGTGAGAAAAAAAAAGTAAAAACGTACAATGAAAATATATGGTGTAAGGAAAAATAAAATAAAAACGTACAGTGAAAATATATTACTGTCGTATTTCTATACGGAATTAAAAGGTTTGAAATCGTCCATATTATGGTCGATTTATTAAATGTTACGAAGTATATTGTTAACTAAAAACAATATTGACAAAAAAAAATATTCCAATTTAATAGCATTTTTGAGAAAAACAAATGGTCGGATACATTCCCAAAAAATCAAAAACTTTCAGTTTGGAACAAATAAAGCAATTTTTTAAAGATGCTCCTGACGATGTTTATTTAATGAAAAAGGTAAGTTATTTCAGTTTGATTAAAGTAAAAACATTTGATTTTGATAAAAAAATTTTTTTACCAGGTAGCTTTGATATTTGGACTTTTTGGAGATTGCCGTAAGATAGAATTGATTAGTATCACAATGAAAGATATTGTAAATCATGGCACTATGTTGCTTGTATCTATTCCGGATACAAAAAATTATGTTAGCAGAACGTTTACAGTGTCCAACATGGTGGGTGGGTTTGAGTTTTTAGAGTATTACCCAAAATACCTGGATCTCAGACCAAAGGACAGTCCAAATGAACGTTTTTTTCTACGCTACGCTAAGAGAAAATGTTTTAAACAGCCTGTTGGGAAAAATACCATGGGAAAAATACCGTCAGAAGTAGCAAAGTATTTAAAGTTGCCAGAATATGAAAAATATACAGGCCACTCGTTTTGTAGAACATCTGCTACATTGTTGGCAAATTCAGGAGGAGACATGTTAATATTAAAACGTCTTGGTGGACGGAAGTCTTCAAAGGTTGCTGAAGGTTATGTTGATGGATCGATAAAAAACAAAATGGAAAGCGAAAGGAAAATTTTTGGACAGAATGTTGAATTTGCTGCAGGTTCATCAAATATGATTAAACCACATGTATCAACAGATGAAAATATTCCAGACGAAATATTAGGGGAAAACACTGAGCCAACAGTGTCTTATACTCTACCACCGGAAACTAGTCAAAGCTTTTATTTAGAAGACAGTTTAACTTTTACTAATAAAAAAAATGTTTTAGAAAATTTAATTACACCCTCGATTCCCGGCATTACCATTCAAAACTGTTCGAACATAAATTTTATTTTATAAACAAATAATTTAAATTTTGATTTTACTATAATTTTTTATTATAGTTTTAATTATAGTGTTGAAAATAAATATAGTATATTTAACATTTGAAATATAATAAATTAGTTTTATTACAAAAATAGATAAATACGAAACACGAAAAAAGACAAAGTATATTTTGTTCTTTTGAGTTCGTTTGATTTTGTCAAAAATATTTACGCTCTAGGGCGTAAAATAGTAATTTTAGGCATTGTTATTTCAATTTTAGGCATTGTTATTTCAATAGGAAAAAAGGCCTGCTTTACGTGCCATTTTTGAATCGCAAAAGTGCATTTTACGGTTTGGTTTACTCGTACAAAAAAAAATTTTACTAATGAGATCCATGTTTGTATGAAAATTATTTTTAGAAAAAAAAATTTATTTTTGAAATATATTTTTCTCTATGAAAAAATAAAAATTTCTTAACTTTTTCCTCGTGATTAATAGAGAATAAAGCTATAGCTACATATAATATAAGAACTGAATCTAAAAAATTATGGTACCATAATTTTTTAGATTCAGTTCTTATATTATTCTTGATGGGAGATTTTCCATCGGGGTGATGTTACATCACAAATAATTTACTGAATTAACTATAGCTACATTTTAAATTATTGTGCTACTATAAAAAGATAATAACAAAAAGTTGCTCAAATCTCGTGAGTAAAAAACTCATGCATTGTGCATGCTCTGTTACAATGCGTAAAATTTCTATTTTACGTCTTAAAGCGTCAATATTTCAGAAAACATACACTCAAAGGTCAAAAGAAAACAAATACATTATATATTATACTTTATATAATAGATGAAAAACGTGATCTACGCATGTGAAAAAGACGAAATTTGTACTTGACCATTTTTAATTTTCCTGAAACTTGGCATATAAGTAGTATGGACAAAATAAAAAATACTACTTATTTTAAAATTTTTTTAAAGTGCATAGTTTGAGCATAGGGGGCACCCCAACATGCATGAAAAATGAAAATTCTGCCAATCCGATGTAACTTTGAAATTGAATTGCTCAAGAACGGCTATACCGATTTCATCAAACTTCTTTTTGTTTGATAGGTGATTAACTAGTCGTTTGAAAAAAAAATTAATTTATCGTTTTTTAATTAATTTTTAAATAAAAATGTTAAAAAAAGTTTTTTAAAGATGGCGCTAGGGTCAAAGATCAATTGGAATTTAATAAATTTTTTTTCTGAAAATAGTTCTATCCTTACTCTAAAATATATCAAATTTGCAAAGAGGCTAAAATTCTTGTTCTTGAGATATTTAATTTTAAAGATTTTTCGTACGTCTGAAATTCGAATTTTTCTTCATTTTTTCAAACAACTTCCATTAACAAAAAATTTTAAAACGAACTAAATTTTAACTTTTTTTATTTTTAAACATAGTTCTAACCTTCCTTTAAAATATATCAAATTTACAAAGACGCATTAATTCGTGTTCTTGAGATATTTAATTTTAAAGATTTTTAGTCATTCTAAAATTCTAATTGTTCATTATTTTTTCGAACAATTTTTATCATCAAAAAATTTTAACCACTGAAGTTCGAGAAAATAAAGAACAATTAGAATTTTAATCGGACTAAAAATCTTTAAAATTAAATATCTCAAGAACACGAATTAACGCCTCTTTGTAAATTTGATATATTTTAAAGGAAGGTTAGAACTATATTTAACAAATAAAAAAAGTTAAAATTTAATTGATTTTAATCGGATTGGTATAATTTTCATTTTTCATGCATGTTGTGGTCCCCCCAATGCTCAAACTATGCACTTTAAAAAAACTTTAAAATAAGTTGTATTTTTTATTTTGTCCATACTACTTATACTCCAGGTTTCAGGAAAATCAAAAATGGTCAAGTTTTGACAACTCTGTCTAGAACACGTTTTTCATCAATAATGCTATTAAAAAAAACATACAATTATTTACAGACATGTGTTTTGTGAAATTTTATTTTGAGAAAATTGATTTTGGGCAAACGGCTGTAAAGTTTTACGTTAATTAAAGTCTGACTTGTTTGACCTACAATCAAAGCGGCTGTAAAGCAATGCCATTTTTATTTTGTTTTTACGGCGGCAGAAAAGCAACATTTGTTATTTTGTTATTTTTTCAAACAAATTGTATAACTATCGACAACAAAAAATATGATATTATTTGATTGGATTATGAAGTTTTGAATTATTGTATAACTATGACAACAAAAAATAACAAATAGTTTGATTGGATAATGAAATTTTGAATTGGAACTTGCTTTGAAAAAAAATTTGATTTATACAAATTCAAATGGTTTTTACATTTTTGACCTAATTATGACGGTAATAAATCATATTTAAAAAAATTTTGATGTATTAATTTCATATATATAAACAATTTAAACATTTTGCCGAAAAATAGTGTATTTAATTCGGAGCTGTGAGTTTTTGTGTATCGTCTATAATTGCCAAACTAAAGACTCAACACAAAAAGTATCATTTTAGCTCCTAATTAAATAATATACTATGAATAAAAGCCTTTTTGGCTTTTTAATAATTTAATATACAATTAAAATTAAATAAATTGGTTGCTTAAAAGAATTTAGAAAAAGAAATAAAAACAAAAAATTAATTAAATTAAACGATTTTCTCAAAAATTATTTTACAAAATATGTATGTAATTCGGGTGATAATGTATCTCTTTGCTTTCGAGTGTTAAATAGCTATTTCATATTATATTTTGGAAAATAAATGAACAATATTCTTATTCTATAACTGTTAAGTTTTCTATTTTCTTTCGTTTTTTAATAAATATTTCAAAAATTATTTAAATATAACAGACAGACAAACAAAAGTGAATTAAAAAGGGATAGAATGATGCGGCAATGAACATATTTTATATTATAAGAATTTTTCACGAACAACAGACAAAAAACGGGAAAAATCCAAAAACAAAACCAACATCCAAAAATAAAACTGTCCCCGTGTTTGAAGAACTAATGAGTCACCTCAAACCATTTTTCATGTACAGTTTTGTCTCTTTGTCGTATGATTTTTTTCGATTGTGTATTTTTGTGTTTTATTTTTCCGTATAGATACACATCCCTTCGAGGGATTTTACTTGTTTTAGATTTTGTTGGTGTTGCTCTTTGTTTGTTGATGATAATTCAGGGTTGTTATTAAGGAACACATTTTTGGGCTATGTGTTGTTTTTTATATTTTGTGGTATCGTTTGTAAGTATCGATTGATGATCCCATGCTATTACTTGTTCGAAGAAATAAGTCTCCATTTTAGTATAAATACATAGGCTTTAATCATTGAGTAGAGAATGCGTCACATGATTTAGGAGTATTCCACTAACTGGATTATTCGCATCCCAATTTTAGTTTTGGTTGTACAAAATTTTAGGAATTGGTTTGCACCTCGTATTTTATTTTTATTTCCTACATCTTATCATGAAATATTGGCATATGTCATATTTTATTATATGATGTAATTATATTATATTGGTTAGTTATTGAAACCTGTAAGATTTATTGATTAGTTATCCATTCTTTAAAAAAAAATTGCGTGCTACACGGAACCCATGTTGTTGTGGGGCTTAAACGGTATGTATGAGTTGTTGTGACACATATTCTATTGTAATTCCTATTACACAACACTTTTTATTAAATACATTGATGGTACATTGTCCAGTGTTTTTTGTCCTTTTTTACTAAATGATAAACAGTTCTGATGATCGAAAACAAAATCAGTAGAAAATAAAACAGTTATAGTAAAAGTCTTCGACAACAAGCCAAGTGGCCAAATTGGCTAGTTCTCAAAATCTAATTATCTTTTTGTAACAACCATACATATTTCTTTCTCAATAGCGTTTACATTTATTAAAGAATGAATGCTATTGTCGTTCACCTAAAAAATTTTTAGGATCATAGAAAGAATTAAATCAATCAAATACGATTTTAGGAAGTATTTCGTATGCAGTGTTCAGTTTTAGAATGTCACTATGATGCGCATACTTAATCGATTTTATTTTATAGTGGAACAATGAGAGCTGTTTTCCATTCAGCAGGTAACTTTTATTGTTCTCAAATTGCAACATTTAGATCGTATATAGATTTAACAAGAGCTGCATCTCAATGTTAGTGTCGTTCCTTGGGATTCTATTAGCACGTTGCATTTAGTTCGTTATTTTTTTTATAGTCCACAGTTATTTTACAGTCCTAGTTTTCTTTACACTTTACAGTTTACTTTTAGAAAAATATGTCAGATATTTATTACTTATTTGGTCACATATAAAAGCCCTGTTTATAACCAGCAACAAAAGTTCTTGATGAGGCTCAGTAAAAAAATAAAAACGACACTAACCAAAATATTTAATACGAAAAGCAGTTCATGTTGATTTATTCGAATTGAATAAGTAATTGAAGATTATATACTAACTAAGCTTTTGAAATTCATTTGATATTATGTTTCAACTATAAATGTTTACAAATACATATATGTATATAGTGTACATACTCCTTGTATACACGCTATAAATCAATCTAATCAACTATTGTACATCTATAATTTTTTTTAAAGCATTTTAGTTCTGTTTACTTCAATGATTGCAAATTTTTTGATTTTAATTTACTTTTCGTTTTAACTTCAATACTGCAATCATGATTTGGTCAATAATCTAAAAATCCAAACTCTTTTGATATCCTGAAGACAAATTTTTTTATTATTTTTGGGATTTTTTTGTACTTTATCATTGTTCTTGATTCGCTTAATTTAATTTTATTCAATCCAAAAAACACGTAAAAGAGTTGAATTGATTCTAAAATCAACATTTTTTAACCAACTTGATAATTTTAACAAAGAAGCGAAATCATAGAAAATGTCTTGTTTGGTAATAAAATAACTTCTGAATGAGTGTCTCAATGAAATAGTTGAAAGATATCGGTTAATTCTGCTTAACGTATAGTAAATAGTTTTAGGCTGAAAAATCATAAACTGTTTGAAACGATGGATTGTGGATTGGATAAACTTTGTAAAAATAGTTGCACAAGTGTAAAGACTTACGTGATTTTCAAAACTCCCAACTCTATTCAACTGATTTTCTTCTCTAATAAAGTTTCTTTTTTGCCTCAAAATTATTCAGTTCATTTAAAAATAAATAAAAAAAAATTTTAAACGAAAATAAAATAAATTTTCCTCTTTTGTTAAAACATGAACGTTTTTCCGATAAGAATTATAATTTTTCATCCCATTTTTATCCTGGAAAATAGAGTAACATGAAATTGAAAATTCTAATTGAAATTTGTAATAAATTCTTTTTTCTTGCTGCTGTGATTTCTTATTTATTTTAGATTTTTTTTTACTGTGGTTCAGGTTTTCATTTGATTTGCTACTTGAGAGACAAAATATATTTTCAAATTTATCGAACTGGGTGTTGTTGTAAAAACAAAATCAAATTCCAAAATTGGTTAATGAAGTGAGGTAGCGATGAAATTATGTGTTGTACTAAAATCTAGGTTAGTTAAGCATTATTTGCATATATATCATAGAGAACACGAATGTTTGTTTGAATTTGTTTAATTTATTTATAGCAAAATCAGTTTTCATATCTACTCTTAGAGTACTGAGGAATTATCAAAAAAAATCACAAGAGATTAAGATTTTCCTAAAACTTTAAATTGATATCGGGATTTTTGTGAGTAATTAAACTCATCAAGTAACTAAAGAATTAATTTGAATTTTTCCAATTCAAAGGTATGTTTGGAAATATCTGTTTTTTTCTTTTTCGTGTTTCATTCGGGATTCGAACTCATAACCTCATCAGTGTTAAAGCAAGTTCAATTCCTTTGGCAGACACGTTTAACCACTACGCCACCAAGGCGATGATATTTCTAAGTTGAAACTTCATCATCAGTTATCTTACTTAAGTTGAATTTCTCAATCAGTTAGACATAATTTTTTTTGGGAATAGTTAATAGTTAAAACGCGATGGTCATTCATTGGTATTTTTATTTATAACTGTAAATGATTTTGCATTTACTAATATATACTTTCAAATATTGCTTTACCGTAGTAAAATCGATGAACAAGTGTTTCAAAGCTATCCCACGCATTTGTTAGCCTCTTTTTGGAGAATCTTGTAATGACGGACTATTTTCAATTTTTACTCTAAAATAATAGTTTTCAAATTCAATAATAATTTTATTAATTTTCTAGTAATAAACGTAAACATTTATTTGTACCACTGTAGAATTAAACATTTTTTTTGATGATTTAAATAAACTCAATTTCAATTAAAAATACAAGTTTTGCATAAATGATTGGTTGTATTAGTGGAATAGATGGAAAATGAAACAGAAAATCTGGAAGAATATGATATATAAACGATCTAATTGTTTGGATCGAATTAATTAGTAAAATTTAAATCGAATCAGTATATAAAATTAAATCAAACTGATATAAGTGTTCAGTGAATTGATAAAATTAAACAAATAGTGATGAATCATTGTGATTGTTTTTTATAAAATTAACCAAAAATTATGTATAAATTATTTTAAATAAAGTTCTTATTTACAATTTGAAAACTTTAAAATTTTGCAATCGATACAAAATATTTAAATGCATGGGTAAAATCACTAAATTTAAAACATTGGAAACCGCAGAAACATGATGTAATTTGTTCGCAGCGTTTTGAGGGAAATTGTTAGATCAAAGTTCACCATTAGGGATACGTCTTAAGAAAAACTGCAATACCTACTATTTTAAATCAAATGTCTGGGGAATCGTTAATAAAAGGAGTTATCACCGAAGATAAACGAAGACGTAAAATAAAACATGAAGAAGACAACATTCATGATAAATTAATGTAAGCCTTTTTTAATTTTAATTTATATAATTTTTGATTTGTTTTTAGCTAAATTGTTTTATTTATTGGTCAATTAATAAGTTTCTTTACAATTTTTCTGTGATTCATAATATAAAAGATTTCCAAGTGTAAATTCTGTTTGTCTTAGATTCAGTTTTCATATAGTTTTTTGAGCTTTCCGGTGTAATGTAGTATATTTATTCTCAGAAAAGTCCAATTCATTATAATCTGACAAAAACTTAAAACGAGTTTTATGAATTACAAGTTTAGTTGAAGCTTAAAGCTTATTTAGTTATTAACGCTTCAAATAAGCTGTTCGTCATCAGGCATTACTTCATTCAATATATTTCTCGTAAAAATCTTGACTACGTGTTCAGAATGTTTAACAAGACTTGATCCATGTCTTATTGTAGGTGTAGTGTGGATACATACTAACATTTTTGGGTAAAATAAAATTTTGAAAACAAATTTAACCGAAACTAAAACACCGGAAGATAACTTTTGTGATTTTTAGTTTTGAAATATACCAAGTTTCTATAACAAAAAAGTGAACGAATGTTTTGAGATGGGACTACCACTACTTTATCGAATATCGCCCAACAACTAACTAATCAGTCTGCTATTAAAAAGCCAGTTCATGTAATAAAATTTAGTTTAAACAAAAAGTAAAACGATTCAAAATTTTAGTGGGTATGACATTCTGAAAGCTAAGATACAAACTTAATGATCTCCTACTATATGGAGCTCATAAACTTTGTTTATTTAACTTAATTAAGTTAACATCAACAATGCTGTTGTCAACTTTACCGCTATAGTTTTGATGTAAACAGCACATTTCCGACCTAATATAAAACATTGTCTCTTCCAGGAGATTGATATGTGGTTTCACTTCACAAAATGGCATTTTAGCTTTAAAATAAAACAAAACAGAATTGTTTCTATCTTTAATAGAACCGAAGTTATGAATTTTTGAAAACATCTCGTCAAGCAAAAAGTCCCGAAATCCTCGAAAGTTAGAACCGCTTTATTCAGAAAAAAAAATTCTCGAACACGTATGTCTTTTTGTTTTATATAAACCCATTAAAATAAGTCGGCCAAATCAAAAATATGTCGGTCAGATTTTGTTAAAATCTGTTCGATTTGTAAAAGAATGCCCCATATGTGGTATAAAATCCCCTTTTTATGTTTCCCAAATTATTTATTTTTGTATTTTTAAATTTCGATAGCTATTATCTCGTTCGCTACTCCTAGTACAAAAATTGTATCGCCAACGATATCAAAATTATTATCAAAATCGCAATATACAAAAATAAATAAATTGTGGACTTAAAAGACCGAGTTTTCTTGCCGTGGCCCACTTTTTGAGCAAGGACGTGTATTTATTTAGATTTCCACACGCCTCTTCGAAACTTAAACAAGTAACAACATCTGCATCGTCTGCATAAGATACTATTTTTCTATCACCTTTTCTATCACTATCACACAATTATATTGCACTGAATTATTTTTAATGGCCTATCGTGATTTTAGAGTCTGAATCTATTTTTGCAGTCTTCAGTATTTAGTGTAAAAGAAACATTTTACGGCTAGTTAAGTCCATTTCAATATCTTTATATATTTATATTACTATATCATAATTTCCCTTTAAAAATAATTAAAAAGTAATTTATAATTAATAATAATTACATAATAACAGATTATTGAAATTATTTTGAATTTAACCCATCCACAACTATTAACATTAACAATAACTATCACTTAAGCATCAATAAAAATTAAATTCATACCCAAAACTTTTATTTGTCTATTTTTCGCCTTTTTATATAAAATAACATTAAAGAATTTTTAATTAGAGTAACTCAGTGGGAAATATTTTTTATCCCAAAACTTTTTCTGTCTGTTAATTTTTTAATATTTTCCTATTTTGATTATTTTTTTCATTGTAACATGTAGATTCTGATTTTGTGAGATAAAATAGGTCTATATCATAAGCTAAGGCAAGATAAAAATCATTAAAAAAATGTTTGTAAATAATCAAAATATTAGGGGATGTTTCCGTTACTTGTTTGTTTTTCATTTTGTAAAATTTATAGACTTCGAAAAAGTTTTGATTATTTTGTTGATTTTTGTGTACTAAAAAGGGCTGTTTTTTGAAGCGAATAAAGTCAGATACTAAGTAAGGATATAAATAATTGTGTTTTTGGGTTAATGGAATTTTTTAAACAAAATTTGGTAGCTACTAGTGTATGTTAAACCTAAACAAACCAATAATTTTAACAAACTTATGCCGTGCTACAGCGCAGCAAATAAAAGTTTTGAATATTTTTATGATAACAACAAATAAACAAAACCTTATATGTATATAAATCAAATGAAACAAAAAACCCTTTAATCATTCCCAAACAAATCGAACAAAATATATATCATAAAAATGTAATTTAATTAATTATACATACATATTAATGAAAATTAAAATAGAAATTTTCCATTCAATTATAAATCACAAAATTACATTAAATAAAACTGAAATTATGTTTGGAAACCCTTCTTGCAAAAGCTAAAAAACAAAACAAAGAAACAATAAAACAAAACTATCCTTGTCGTCCTTGTGCTTTTTTTGCTTTGTTATCTTATTAATTATCCATTAAATCAACTAACATAGATTTCATTTTATTTTAATGAATCCAAAAAATAATAAAAGAAATAGAAAGGAAATTATAAAAGATTAAAGTTTTTTTTTGCAATAAAATTGTACACTGGAGTTAGTAGCTGCTAAAAACATGGATGTTTACCTTATAAAAGAGCTAATAAAAAACATAAGCTATATTTTTTTACTCCTATATTAATCTTTATTACATTTTTCAATGTATCGCAGCCGTTACTTTATGGGTGCGTTCCACTAAGCGTTCACAACGCTCAAAATAGCCCTTCATCCGTTCCACTTGACGACGACGGTCATTATGGTCGCGGTAAAAACGTCTCTAATGACGTCACAATTTCTCTAATGACGTCACAGCTCGCAAAATTTAAAGATGGCGAAAACAAAAGTGAGTTTGTATAAATCTTATTTTACTCAAAATAATTTTCATACAAACTTGGATCTCATGAGTAAAAGTTTTTTTTATTGTGCGTGCGCCATAAGTTTATTGTTAAGACTAGCAAATTGTAGCTTCTACATCAATTGGTCAAACTCGCCATTTGTATTTTACATCAACGCCTAAAACGATCACATAATCCATTCCACTGAGTTTACAATTATAACGCTCAGAAGTAAGTGGAACGATAAAAACAGCGCTCGTAGGCGTGATTGTCTTGAGTGCTTAGTGGAACGCACCCTATATATGTTCCAATGTGATTAATATATTTCATCGAATGATTTTGTGGCGTAGTTTACTGATATTTAACAAGTAAACTTTTGCCAAATATTTCAAGTGTCAGCTCGTAATAAATTTTCACTTAGATTTTAGTTTAAAATCACTTCAGTTTATTGCAGAAGGGACTCATTTGTGAATATTTTTTCGTAAATAGGTTTCATGAAAGAAAACTCTAGAGTTTTTCAATAGATACTCCTTTGTAGAGTGCAAACATCTTCGAAAAATGTCTTGTAAGATACGTGGATATCTTTTGAAGACGTCACCAAAATACAAAGATGTATATTTATTTTTGAACCGCATTTAAGAGATTAGTTTTTGTTAATTTGTATCTTTTTTATAACTTTTGATCTACGGGTGTGAAAAGCCCGCAATCTAAAGTTCCTGCTATTGATATATGAGTCAACATGATATATCACATAACACTAGCAATAGCAGTGAGATATCACTGGTCAAAGAGATACTTTAGGGTTGTTGGCGAATGAACTCTATTCAGTCAATGAAACAATTTATTGCCTGCAAAGTTTGAATAAATTATTTTATTTTTAGTTCTTCTTTTTAGTTCTCAGGGTAGGATCCTGAAATATTGGCCTTTGCCGTATTTTATTATGCGATAGGTTTAATGTTTCGTTATCCATTTTGTAAAAACAAACAAAATAAAAATACAAACAAAAAATTAACCGTCCATCAACATCACAAAAAGTCATGTTGTTGTATGTCCCACGGTTGTCGTTACGATTTATTTGGCCCTAGGCAATTTCTGAATGGCAAAACCCTATAATTGTTAAATAAAATTAATACGATTTCCTGTCAATAATAGTTTGGTGAACTTAGTACTCCGAACTAACTTAGAATATATAAATTGCGTCATATGCAAACTTATAGGATGAAACTCGATGAAGCTTTTGTATATGATCCGAATTCATTTGAAAATGAAAGATCTGGATTATTTTGAAAATTTGACATATAAGGAGAAGGCGAGTTTCCAGAACAACAGTTTTTTTTAAACTAAATAACTTTAAAGCATGACATTTGATTTTTAGACACTTGGTATATAAGGTTTTAGTAATGTTTTCAAAAGTTCTGCATACCCCTTCCAATACTGTACCACTTCTGATTATAAGTTTTTTTTCCTTTAAGGTTTTCATCCCCACTTATTGCCCACATTTATGAAACGATGAGAAAAAGTTTTAATCTTTAAAAAAAATTGATAACATTTACGGTATTGGGGTAGGGTGGAAATTTCACCATTTGTTTCCTTTACCTTCATTTTAGGAGCATAGGGTGTCTACTATAGACTGCACCATTCTAACTCTATTTGGGGCAATTGCTTTTAGCTCTTCCTATGTCTTACCAAATTTGAATCGCCTCAATTTCTCCATACAACTGTTGTAGCCCTATTGCGGTACATCGTGAAATAGGAATTGAGAAATAAATTATAGCAATTTTTTCATAACTAGTATTCTGTGCCGCGGGAAATAACAAATTCGTATTACAAAAATTTTCTTTATTTGATTTATTGCACTTTTTTCTCAATTCCCAATTCCAAGGGAAATGCAGGAATAGACGTACTGATGTTTTCACAAAGTTTTTTATGTTTGTTGCGTACTACAACCTTCGTCATTTATCAATTTTAATGACATTTTGACAAAAGAGGAAAATATGAATGACAAGGAAATTGTTAGATTTTAGCGATATTGGGCAAGGTGATGGAGTCTCTGGAATACCTGCTTATTTGAAACTTCAACAACATCAATACCTTATTGATTTTGACAAAACCTAGTACATATATATGTTTTTAGTGTGATTTTTAACAGGCTTCAATCCTACTTCCGATTTGTCTTTTTCGGTAAAAAAAATATATTCTTACTTTTTTTTATTTAACACAACAAAATTTTTCTCTTGGAACAGTACAACCTTTTGGTACACTACCGTTTTCAATTATGAATCACTTTTGACAAAAGATTGTAAATTTATATGGAAAGAAACTGATTACATTTTGAGCGATATTGAACAAAGTGATGAAAAGGCTTCGACTCTAAAAAGCTTCGACTCTAAAATAATTCTGCAACTCAAAATATAGTTTTCTGTTTCCGGTAGAGTTATTTATGTTGTACTTTTATTGTATAACTTTTTCTAAAACTAAAGCTAAGAGAAATTTATGGCAACATTATTTAAGATTATTGTATTTCCGGAACAGTGTTTTATCAGAACTGGTGGTGAAGTAACTCGTTGCTTCACCGCCGTCGATATTTATTAATAATTTCATTCTTACCAGATCAAAAATAAGACGTACATCTAATGCCACCATAATACTATATAATGTTATAGTGTAAACATATAAACATAAATTGTACAATATTCGACTACATCTTCGTTATACAACATTTTATTGCTAAAGTACATTGTCATTCGATTTTTAAAAACATTACAAAATGGACATGTTCTTGTTGTTGTTGTATAAAATATAATTGCGAACTGTGATACCCTTCCAAACGCGCAACGCCTCTGTGGCAACTGCCTCTGTTGACTACGCCTAACGACGGTCCTGGTTTCCTTTGCCCTAAATAAAATTTTAATGTGTTGTTGTAACACATATTTTAATTCCTAATACATTCTTACCATACATTTTAACTAAAAATAAATGATGCCCTTTGGGTCCATACCTATAGTTAAGCCAATGCTAGTAGAGGTAATTCGTAATTATTCGAAAGGACGACCCAAAAAATTGGTTTTAAACCGGACCATTTTGTGAAATAAATAATAACTGTGTTTTTACAAAAATTTTAGAGTGTTAAGTTAGATAACAGACTGGTCCGAAATTTTTTTGGATATTGTAAGTTTGAAGTTTGTGGCTTTGAAATCACAATGCAAGAGAACGTCTCACAAGAATTGACGGTTTTGTATGCGTTGGAAAGATTACAAATTACAGGCCTATCGAAAAAAATTCACAATAAAATTTTGAAGATGTGCATCTCAGATCAAAAATTTTAGTTTTGAAATTAAAATTTTTGACCTGAGATGCACATTTTTAAAAACTAATATCTGTAGAACAAAAAGAAAATCTTTCTTTTTATTTTGACAAGTTTTAGGGTAACGTTGCAACTTTCATATTGTAAAAAAAATCAATAAACTTTTGACCTACGGCATCAGCGTCATCTTTAAAAGTTTTATCTCATATTATTTTTATTAGTAACAGTCTCAGCAAAAAGTTTACCGCATATTTTAAGTCGATTGGCCAGTCAATTACATACCTTTCCAACACACATACAATCGTTGATATTGAGTCAGCCGTTTTCTTGAATTTCGATTTCAAAGTTACGCCTAGTTTAAATTACCAGAAATGTTTGGGACCACTCTGTTCTCAAATTAAAAACTGCAGAGCAAAAAATACGCTGAGATTATAAGATTGAAACTTTGATATTGTGAAAAAAAATTCAAAAAATGTTTGATCTATGACATAAGCGCCGCGTCATGTTTAAAAAATGTATTTCTTAATAATTTTAACATGGTAGCAAAAATTTTACTGTGAATTTGATAGGCCAGTCAATATCCATATCGAAACATCTGTTATGCCCACTAATTGTGTTATGTCCAACATGAAGCGTTTGGAAAATTATACAATCTAATACAGAACAATTTGAGTTCTGAGTAAAGGTGTTGGCAAAAAAATTTAGCTCTTTGTAGTTATGTACTAACAGTAGTGACACCTGCGAAAACACCTTTTCATTTCCCATCCTTGATTCTACAACGTTACATGTTTCTCACTAACATAATTTTTCATTTGTATAATAACAACACAAAGAACCTTGCTGAATGAATTTTGCTTGAACTTATTGACATTATATTTTCCATTTGGGATTTGATAGCATACAAATTGAAGTCTAGGATGTGATATTTTCTCACTTTTTGCAATAAAATTTTAAGTCTTAAATTTTAAGACTTAAAATTAATTAAAAGGTACTCGAATAATGAAGGAGTCGTATGATGGTTGACGGAAATTGTTAACTTTGAATTTTGTATAATGCCCTTAGTTGAACTTCTCCAAAAGGCATCTGTTGAATTCCTTAAGCTTGAATGATGCTTAGAATTTTGATAGAATATAATATTTTTGACTCCTGCAAAAAATAAGATATTTCTTTTGTAAATTGTTGAATTACTAATGTAATTAAACCTCTATCACATTCCTATTTCAATGCATAGTAGCCTTAAAATTCGCAATTTTACTGTAAAATTTTTTTTATTCGCCTACATATTAAAGTGTTGCTTTATTACGGTGATTTGCGGCGTTGAAGTATCACTTTTTAACCATATATATTATTGTCAGAGCTACGTCCAAAAAAGTAAAAAACGTTTGTATTAAATTCTATAAAAATTAGAAATTTTTATCAAAGTAACCTTTCGATTCTAAATTTCCTAATCCAATTAAAGTATTTGTTATTCTTTGTTGTCATAGTTATTTGATTTGTTTAAAAAGAAATAACAAATATATTAGTTAAGGGCTATTTGTTCAACATATTTTTATTCAAAATTTATAAAACTTTTAATTTTGATTAAGATTAAACAATTTTTTTAAAAATATTTTACTTGCGGCGAATAAAAAATAGTATATGGTGCATGGACGTAAGCTATTTTGGACTTAATGTGGGTGCAAATCTCGGCTTGCGCCTCCATTCGCAAACTCCACATACATCCCAAAACTTAAGCATCATAATGTATCATTTACTACAAACGCCTGTAAAATTGAACTTTATAGCCGCTTGGGAGTAGGTTAAAGTCTTACTCGTTTTACTTTTAATAAAAGCGTCTGTAAAGTAACACCATTTTTTCTTTTTTTACGGCGGCAGTAAAGTAACTTTCATATTTGTATGGCGGCAGCAAAAGTGTCGCCTTTTTTTCATATTTTTACGGCGGTAGTAAAAGTAACATAACATGAGATTATGAATTAATAAAAATATTGCAAGACCAAAATATTTATTCAAACAAATTGTATAACTATGAATTCAAAAAATAACAAATATTTTGATTAGATTACGAAATTTTAAATTATTGTATAAATTATTATTAGAACAAAAAATAACAAATATTTTAACTGGATTATGAAATTTTGAACTGCAGCCTTTGATAATAGTTATTTGTTTAAGTAGGCAGCAAAGTAGTAGATTGACTGCCGCGGCTGATAGTTCATAGCCGAGCGAGCGAGGCTAGGAATTCAGCCAAGGCAGTCAATCTACCTTGCTGCCGAGTTGAACATATAATTTTTTCTCCGATTAATTACAATGATATGTAATTTAATAATTATTACTTTAAAAATAAAGCAAAATTTTAAAAATGAAAAAAAAATCGATTAAAAAAATTTTTTTTTTAATCGCAATATCTGTTTATTTCTATGAAGTCTAATTATTTTGCTGCCTAGGCAGGAAAAGTGCCACTTTGCTGACTGAAATATGTCTGCAAAATATATATTTGCTGTCTATCGGAGAAAAAATTTTTTTTATATAATTTTTAGAAATTGTTATGTAGACTGGAGTATGATAACGTAGTGTAGTACAGTCATAGATTCATGTAGTTTCCAGTTCCTTGCATCTCGCGATTTTACCTATCACGCATAGTTCACAACAATTTCTCGTTCATCCAGTGGCGTAGCTAGCATGGGTGGCACCCGGGGCGGATATTGTGGTGTCACCCCAAAAATAAAAACTGTCAATAATAATAAAAAGCCGATAAACGTTATTTATAATTTTTTTTAATTAATTCAAATGAGCATTATTATTATAAGCCCGCAAGTAATTTTTAACTAATTTTAATTTGCTGAAACTCCTCTCACACGAAGCCACTAATACGCAAATAGTCATAAATAACTTTAGTGCGACCGTAAGATTCGGAAGAAATTCTAAAAAATCCCATTCTACGATGAATTTCAAAAAGTCTAGGTTACACCCAGTTAGAAACTGTAACATTGGCCGCTTTTAAATGCCTCCTCACCCTTTGTATCTCTATGAGGAGTTCTGTTGCCAATACCGCATCATAAAAACCAGTAAATTTTGATACCGATAATTTTAACTCTTCACTGTTCGCCAAAAGCTAAGTGTTTTTCTGCACAACCTTGAACAATGAAGCTAAATCTTGAACTGACTTCAGTCTAGTTCGGAGTTCAACACTGAATCGGTCAAGACATTCCAATTCCAACATGTCCTTTTTAAGTTGAGCTCTCAGTGTCAGTCCAACATCAGGTGCAAACTCACCACCCGTTCGTTTTTTGCGTTTTTATGACGAATTCGGCTTTCCATTGGAATGTCATAGTCCTCCGATTTTTTCGCAGCAGGATCTATTGCCTCTTCTACAATGAGACTTCGTTATGAATTGACTCTATTTTTGTAGCTAATTGATCAATATTCAAGCCCGTGCTTTGCAATCCAATCTGAGCACAGATATTATTTCTCTTAGAATATCATTCCAAAACAAAAGATAGCAAAGAAACGAAAAATCACATGCTGCATTGATAAGGTTCTGTGCAGCGCCTCTAGTGTCTACATTTTCTTGTTGTACACTTAACTTCTCAATTTCAGCCACAATCCCCAAAATTTTCGGCCACTACTTTTACTGCAGCATAATGAGCATTCCAATGCGCTGTTAAGAGTATTTTAACAGTTGCTTTGTTGTGTTTAGCAAGTACTTCCCAGCGGCTAGTCGAAGCAGAAAAACATGTAAAAATGGCTTCCACTGACGAGTGTTGGCCGTATAAATTAATTGAATGATTTTTGCAGCCCACAAAAATTGCTTTGTTATTTTTTGCTTTAATAATATCTTGCACTTCTCCATGTATACTACTCATAACAGCTGCATTATCATAACCTTTGGGAGTGACAATTCATAACATCTATACCATCATTTTCAAGATTTTTACACTGAAAAAAACATGTCCTATTTCCAATCGAAATGTAGTTGTCTCAACCTCACCGTGCGGGCAGATATGGCGAATCGAAATACGAGATTGATTCAACAACCGTACAATGATAAGCCGATGCAGTTGAGACAATCACATGAAATATTTATGTGAAAATAAAATATAGTTCAATTAATCTCAAATACTTAAATTTTAAAATGAAAAATTCATGATATAAGGCCAAAGAAATATGTTTTCATGGAAATAGTTATCAACTTTATTCAACTACTGTTATATTGGATAGCACTTTATATTTTAATTACACCACATTCTGTTATCAGGAAAATATTACTGAGTACTGAGTAGTCGTCCCAATCACGGTGAAATTGTTTGTAAATTGGGTGTACTGTCGATTACTGTTTTTAACTTTTCTCACAACTATAAGTACAAATTAAAAACAATTACAAGCATTAGATCCTATGAACAAGCGTTCATTTTATTATTTTTCCAAATATTTCTGGGATTGCATGTCCCCCTCTTCAGTGTCCTATAATTAATGAAATATTATGCTATTATTTACGAACAAAAGTACACAAACAACAACAATCACCTTATTGTAGGCTACTTATCTCATTTTTTATAATACAATTGGTTCTAGTATGTTATAACTATGTATAGTTGACATAAATTGAATCAGAGTAAACACATTAAAAACTTTTTTGAAAAACTAAAAATCACAAAACTATACTATGCGAATAAATTAACATAAAAACTTTTTAAAAAAATTGATCTAAATAAATATCTAAAAGACAACGATTTACACTATGACAATTGACATGGCGGTTTTTTTCTCTTTTTTACAGATTTTGTATCGTCAATTATATTTAAAATAAATTATGTTTATCTATGAATAATTAACTAACAATTATGGGACCTCATAAAAATACTATGGAAAAACAATTTGAAAAATATTCGGTTATAATCTAATATTATCGGTAATGTTGTTCGTTTATGGATAACATTTATTATTTTATTATTTGTTATTATTTATCATTTGTTATTTTCTTTTCTTTGTAAATATCTTTTCTTTGCATGAAAATAAACTGCCATCTTCGAGATGAGGTTATCATTACTTCAATTTTTTTTCAGTGTAAGAATTTCATCGCTTAAATCAGCGGCTTTTTTCCATGTAAAGGAAAAAATCCAAGGAATGCTTCCTTGATTTCCACTTTACTACCATCAATTTTCACATAACGAATCACTTCTGACATTTGATCAATATGTGAAATGTCAGGTGTGCTATCAAACATAATTCCAAAATATTTAACCGATTTAATTTCGTTGACAAGCTTAAACTTTACGTGGATCGCTAAAACATTTATGAACTCATTTTGTATATCTGGTGACAAATATGATACTTTTGGTGATTTACCATGCTCCAAATTCAAAATATGTTCTTTTAACACTACATCATACTTTGACAATAGTTTGGTTAGTTCTAAGAAATTGCCTTTATTTGAAGAACTTTGTCCTTCATCATGTCCATGAAATGCTGGGTTTTGTTTAGATGAAAACAAAGTTATATCCAATAATCTTGATAAAAGATGTTTCCACTTCTGTTTTTTATTATCTATTAATTGCAAGGCTGCGTCTCGTATCGTTTTATGAATTTTTAACCTCATTTCCAAAGTTTTCCACTTTTCAAAATTCTCCAGATGTTCATTTGAAGTTTCATGGTCGGCCACTTTGGGATTTAGTTTCCACCGCTTCTGATATCCAGTAGTAAATGTTGATTTTGTATTATTATTATTGGTGACAGCAAATACACGACAACAGAAGCAATACAGAACGCAAGTTATTATTTACAGGAGAATAAACAATCCATGGTCGTAGAATTTTTTCACCATTATTCATCATTTTATAAAACCATTCTTTAGAAAGATGACCTTTTATGTCTAACCCGTGTCTAGATACAGTAACAAACGACCCTTCTCTATTTTGAAAATGTTCACTCTCTTTTTTTATGATTTCAATGCGAACATTACCAGAGACGAGTATATTCCAATGTGATACATCTCTTAAGTCCTGAAGTGATTCACCCATGCAAATACTGTCTTCGATAGTAGAAGCATTAGCGGCATTATCACTGTCATTTTCATTATTCCTTTCTAATTCGTCATCATAGGTTATCATTATTAATTCTGTATTGTTGTTGTTACTTTCCGAAGATGAGCCAATATTCTCTGAAACATTTGTTGCATCAACGTGATAATCAGTTTCTTTTGATGAACCTTGGATATCATCGGCTTTTGTAACATATTTATAGATTTGGTCTTTCTCTGCTGGAACCAACTTTTTCTTTTAAAAGTATGAACTCCTCGTGGCATATTTATTTTTTGGGATATTTGCTAAACGAAATCTAAAAAAATATTTTTAATTATAGTACTGGTATCAGCAAACAATTAATTCTAAATATATTTGTAGGATACATAATAGGTACATAGTTCATAATAAGTACACTGTGTTAACGACTAAATACATCGCCAAGAAAATTAATTTATTTAAATTTCCTTGTAACAACTTATATTAAATAATATTTGATAAAATGGTATATACAAATCATAGCCTAATACTATAAGGAACTATTTAAAAAAATATAAGTATGAAATCCTAAAAGATATTTTATATAAAGAATTGAAACCAAAATTAAATATCCAATTAGAATCATGCTCAATAATTTACAAAATCAAATGTGATTTTTGTGAAAAATTTTACATCGGGAAAATCGGAAAATGTTTTAAACACTGATTTAAGGAATACCTTCCTAAGAAGAAAAATAAACAAAATTTAAATTTTATTTTTGCAAACCATTTACATAGTTAATAACAATAGCTACACCACTTTTAAAAAAAAATTGAAGGCTTTACATTTATGTAGCCAAGGATCTTTAAAAGAATCACTTGATGAGGTTGAAATTTCCAAGGGATTTAAAACCCAACAAAATGTAATTTTAAATGATAAACATTCATATATTTCAAATATGTAAATATATAAAACTGAAAACAAACAGTATGAGTATGTATCAACCTACAAAAATTTGCAAAACTGCAGTTATTGCATAACTGCCATTTTATTCCACAGTAATTATTTTTGTGTCCATTGAAAAACGATCTATTTCAATCTATTCTTTGAGTTTCAAGATAAAGGAAAAAAAAATTATTTTGAGATCATTTAAAAACACGGTAATTTGATTGTTTGTTAGTTTCCTTAGGTGTTTGCAATTAATTTGTTTGAAATGTAAAACATATATTAGGTAGTAAGGTTAAGCGGATATTTTAGAAATAATTTTGGAATAGAGACATTGTAACTCAAGGGTGCCACCCTGTCGACAAAGGGTGCCACATTATCGACGTAAACCACTTTTCCTATACATTATTCAGCATATGTGTTTTCAGACCTGGTCATTAAATAATCATGCTTGCATACTAAATAATATATCGTAAAAAGCGGTCAATATGGTATCTATAGAAATATTCAAAGCTATTGAGTGATTGTGGTGATGGAATTCAATGCTCAACATGTTGATTCGATTAATATTGTTAAAATTTTATTTCACGTAATAACTCAAAAATTTTAAAAAGTAGAATAGATTCTTTTTGAACCAATAACACATTTATAGGACACATTTATAAGTTATCACAATTTATAAATTAAAATTATATGGATAACCTGGTTAAAATGGTTTCTAAGTTATTTATCGTTGAAAACATGTGATGGTTTGTTTAAGTTTTTTACGTTCGGGTGTCACCCCAAAACGGTTTCGAAGTGATTTATCATTAAAAACATTGTGATGGTTTGTTTAAGTTTTTTACGTTCGGGTGTCACCCCAAAACGGTTTCGAAGTGATTTATCATTGAAAACATGGTGACGGTTTGTTTAAGTTGTTTACGTTCGGGTGTCACCCCAAAACGGTTTCGAAGTGATTTATCGTTGAAAACATTGTGATGGTTTGTTTAAGTTTTTTACGTTCGGGTGTCACCCCAAAACGGGTGACACCCGGGGCGGACCACCCGCCCGCCCCCCCCCCTAGCTACGCCTCTGCGTTCATCCACAATCTATAGTCCTATTTTCATATAGCTTCCGTTACATAAATTTGTTCTTAGCATAAAACAATTTACAATAATAATTCCCTTACAATATCCTATTATTGGTTCACACTGCGTTTTCACCAGCGTTGCTTCACCATACTGCATGGATTTGAATTCTCCGGACACTAACCGTAATTGCTCTAAATGTTTTCAAATCTCCAATAGCTGTGCATATTTGTCCAATCGTCTCAATAGCTAAAAATTATTATCCTACAATCAGTTTTGTAATTGTCTTCGAAACGTACTATATTTCTTATATGGGTATTTTTATCAATTTCTCTTTCCGTTATAGATCTAAATTTTACTGTAATACTGTTGTAAGCTATTATTTCATAATACAAAAACTATTATTATTATTTCATAATTCTAATATTTCTTCCAAATGCGTTGGAAATAACTTATTTCGTGAAATTATCTTGCAATTTTATGTAGTAACAATCAGTATTTTGTTTGAACGGAAAATGTACTAACATTCTATAAATTTCCCTTAAAAAAAAAAACTTTGTAGCCGAATTTTCGATATTAAATTCCTATATAAGAGATGGATATATGGTCTGTTGTCTCTCTTATGTCTTGTCAATCATTCTCATGAATTTCAAAATTAAAAAGTCGAATTTTGAATTTATGTTCTTTTTCTTACATTTAAGTTCAATTTAAGTAGTGCAATTTTTAATTAGTAAAATTTTTAAAGTTAGTTCAATTAGTGTCATTCTTTTAGTAGATTAATTCGCGTAGTGTCCAATTTAGAAAAAATTTATATGTTTTGTGCTGTGATAGTTTAATTTAAAACAAAGAAAAAATCATATATGTCTGTGCCGTTCCCTTTGATGACGTAGTTCAAAGTAAAGAGAAATAATTTAGATTTGTTTGAACGGTAAAATCATGAACGCTCTTTTTATATGTTGGTAAATTGCAAACAGCTCTCTTAGTCTGATACTTCATTTCCGATTGGATTCATATTTGGTATTTTTGTTTTGACGTCGACAGTGAGTTTTGTTTTGTCGCGCATGTTACCAATAAATAAATTATTAAAATTAAATCTCGTCAAAAAAAATTCTGTGATAAAGTTATGTAAGCTACAGTATTGTTCGATAGTTTCGTTTTTTTTTTGTATGATATCAATAAAATTAAATCTAGTCTAGAATTCTGTGATAAAAAAATATATATATGGGCTATTATTTTGAAAACGTACAACGAAAAAAAACAACTATTTTTTAGACGGAATAAAGTTGATAAAAATAAACTAATGAAAGCAACTTGAGTTTTGATTAACACTTTATTTTCACGCAGTGAGAACAATACTATTACCATTTAATTGCGAAAATTTATCTGATGTGTGGAATTATTTGCTAATATTGCGGTGCAACATTTATATACAATTTTTGTGCTATTACAACCGTATTTCAACGCAACGTTTATATAATAAAATTTTGCTATTACTACCGAATTTCAACACAACCTTTATATAACATTTGTGTTATTACAACAGTATTGCGACCCAACATTTACATACAATTTTTTTTGCTATTACCACCGTATTGCAACGCAACATTTATATACAATTTTTGCTATTACCACCGAATTTCAACGCAACATTTATATAATAAAATTTTGCTATTACTACCGAATTTCCACGCACCATTTGTATAAAATTTTTGCTATTGCTACCGAATTTCAACACAACAGTTATATACAATTCTTTTGTGCTATTACAACCGAATTTCAACGCAAATTTTTATAAATTTTTTGGCTGATGCTACCGAATTTCAACGCAACATTTATATAATAAAATTTTGCTATTACTACCGAATTTCAACGCACCATTTGTATAAAATTTTTGCTATTGCTACCGAATTTCAACGCAACATTTAAGTATTATTTATACAATTTTGGCAATGATACCTTACCTGTGGGATTATTCACTGCTGATGGAGGGCTAAACGCCAGGGCTACGGGGCCTGCTGGACATAATCATGGGGTAAGTGAACCTTGATTTTTTTATAACATACAGGTGGGAGTGCGCGTGAATGGGTGTACATATGGATGAATGTGGGTGTGTCTGTCGATGTGCGTATGCGAAATCAGGTGATGAAGATATGCGAGACACTATAACATAAGTAATACACGATGAAGTCAGGTCGGTTTTTGATGAATTAACTTTATACATATATTTATATAATGAAACTAAAATACCACTTGCAACAATGGCGATATTAAAGTGTATATTTTCATTTATTATCTCAATTATCTCATTTTGTTTAACGTTTTATTCAATGAGGAATTAATGTTATTTCTATCCAAACCAAAATCGAATATAAATATTGTGCAAACTCTATTAAATAATTTAATGAGTAATAAGTTCTTATTGCAAATTATTACTTACAAATTATCGATTGATACAATTTTAATTCTATTACTTATATTACGACATACGGGAATGAAACCCGAATCTTTGAAAAATATATGGAAAACAATTTATTTAGAGAATGTAGACCAATGTTTTATATGGCAACGAGTGGAGTTTTATTGTTTCTAATCGACAACTGGCGTCGCACGTCATCATTTACAATTTGGTTCATCAATACAGATAATGATAACAGCATCTATGGGACGTTTATGATAGTTCATGTGTATGCAGGGGTTCTAATCTACGGTGGCAGTAT
The DNA here is from genome assembly GCA_963693315.1 of Diogma glabrata. Lineage (NCBI taxonomy): Eukaryota > Metazoa > Arthropoda > Insecta > Diptera > Cylindrotomidae > Diogma > Diogma glabrata. Next base: position 2,713,426 of record OY856187.1, on the reverse strand, counting down.
ACTTATGGATTTGGCTGAGGTTCTTTGATTGAAACAAGTTGTCTTCGAGCTTCATAAGCTTAATACGCCGATGTCATACCAATCACCAGAACTAGGACGACTTGATAGTAACATGCGACATCCATCATTTATTGGATTATCATTAATTTTATGGGCTACGAATTGTATGACCTTGCATCACTTGGTTTTGACTGTTTTGTGGACATGGTTGTTTGAATGTAAGCGTGGGTGTGTGGGAGAATGGGAGCGTGCATGAAGCGTGAGAGTGTGGGCGTATGGGAGTGAATGTGGGGGTTGGACGTGGGGGTTGGACGTGCTGATCGCGGTTCTTTCGCCAAAGGGGTCGCCAGAGTGTCATTTTTTTCATTCATATTGTTTCCACTTCTGTTGATTCACGTAATTTGTGTACATTTCGGTATTTGTGTTGAAGCAGCAGGTATTAACCAATCAAATCCAAGATGACTGAGCTTTAGTCGTTAAGGCGTTAATAATCTCTAGGTACGCAGCCTGCTATGCCGCTTCATTGGTTCGCCATTGAAGGCTCTTCATTACAAAATTTAAATGTTTTTTTACTGTTTGGACGTAATTATGACGATAATAAACCATAGTTATAAAAATTTTGATGTATTAATTTAATTCGGATCTAAAGTGACTCCTTGTGTTTCGTCTATAATTGCCAAACTATATAGACTCAACACAAAAAGTAGCACTTTTGCTTCTAATTAAATAATATACTATTATAAATGTAAGGTTTATGTTTTTCGTCTTAGTATATCTGGAAATTTGTATGAATATACTTTCTTCATCTGACTTATACGTATGTGTAGAAATAGATCAATAGATTACACCAGTGCTGAGTTTTGACAGAAGTGTACCAAAGCGAATGTTTCTATTGATAACGGCATGCATTCTGTTTATTCCACTCGATATGTAATATTGTGTTCAGAGGTCTGTGGTGAGTAATATGAACTTGAACTCGGAGGATCCGAATTCTATTGAAATTCAGACGAAAATGTTTTTAAGTGAAACTATAATAATCGACTGGTTTGACAATAAACTGATAGTCAGATGATAAGGATAAATTGGAAAAACAGCTCTCTGATCACCGATATGATATGATGTTAAATTAACTCTTTAAATGAAGCTTGATCAGAAAATGGATTTAATTGTTTAAAATAATACAGGCGCGGGACTGTCAGTATGTTGTTACGATTCAACATAAACGTATTTTGTGTTTTGTGTATTATTTTGGACGCTGCATACTGGAAATTTCTGCAATAAATTGTTGGAGTTTCGGAGGCTATTGGAAGAATATTCTAGTTAGAAATATTGTTTGCTTTATTGTTTTCCTGTTGTTGTGGAACAATTAAGGTGTTAAATACTTAATAAAATTTTGATGTTTTGCTTACTTTTCAATATTTCACGTGGGTGATTACCTTAAATTATGAGTTTTCTTAAAAATATTTTTTCAATTTATAGACAAGTCGTTTATTGACTGACTAAGCTGACAAAAGGTTGTTGACAAATCGAGGTGCTGGTGAGTGCTATTGTTTTATTGAAAATTTTGTTTTTAATCTATTGAATCTTGGTCCAACGAATTCGAATATAGTTCCAAAGTAAGACATTAAAAAAATTCGGTTTGATTTTTAGATTTTGGGTTTTAATTAATATATTGTATATATATTGATTACATAAAATTACACTAATATTAAATTCAAATTTGTTATTATTATATTTAAAATACATATATTAATGTATCTTACTTTAATGCATTACTATTTTATTTTACAGCAAGCATTGTACAAAAATTGTGATTCGGCTATTCTACTACATAACCAGTGGTTATTACAGAGCTAAATAGCCTTAACCTTCAGCTTACTTATCCAGTGTATTTAAATAAACAATTACTGTAATTAAATTCTTATCGTGTTTTTGCAATAATTTTCTTTTTAAGCAAGATTGAAAATTTCACATTTTCAAAAAACGATATTCCAGAAATAGTCCAACCGTGAAGCTTTTATTCGTAAAACTCTAGATAGTAGCTAATAGTAGAACCATAAACTATAAAAATAGTCCATTCTTATGTGACTTGCTTTTCATTTTTATTATTTTTTGGAAACAGAATAACACAATAATCAAATTATCTAAATAATAATAATAATGTATCACTTGTTGTTCATCGTAATATCTAAACAATACGATAGCAATTGGAACAACAACAGAAGTACTACCAACAGCAAAATAAAACACTTATGTGATTAACTTATATTCGATCACGTGCCAAAATTGTCTTCTTCGCTTGTTGTCTATTTTTTTGCATTTTATTTTTGGATTGGTTCTTTGTTGATTTAAAATTAAGGTAGGGTGGAGAATAGTGGAGTGTTGGTTGGAAAAACTTTTTTTTGGGTTGTAATAAAAATGAGTTTTTAAGGAGAAACAATTTAAATGTTAAAGGTTGCAGCTGGTATTCATGATAGATATTGGAAATTGCTGAACTAATACATTAAAAAGTATCTGAAGATGGAACTTATTCATAAGCTGAATATTATTTCAATAAATAACTATCTTAATTATATTCTCGTTGGAGTGACGTGAGGAATTACACATTATATATATTTTTTTGATTGTTTGTCCAAAAACCACAAGCCCTTACTTTAATAAAAATTTCATAAATTTGATTTGAATGTCATAAATTTGATTTATATTTACTATCTAAAGATCATTAATAGGTACTATGGTGCTGTTCGAAAATTGGTTCAGTTATATACAGTTATTATATTATATTATGTAAGCAAAATATTACTGATTTGGCTCGTCATTCGCTATTTTATTTTAATTTTCCACTCTCGTTAGCAACACAACAAACATAATCATCCCTTATATGATAATATCACATAGTCATGAGAATCATTTTTTTATTGTTATTGCTATTATCTTCCATCCTGAGTGATCGTTATCACTATCCCTTTGGTTTTATTTAGCAACTGCAGTGCGTGGTTTATTTTTCAAACCCTTGATGTATGTCATAAAAAAAACTATAAGATCATCTTGTTTTTGTTTCAATAAAACTCTTATAATAATAAATAATAATAATTTACCACAAAATTCACTTGTAATCCATTTTCCACTTAACAATAAAATAACTGCAAATAGAAAATTACAAAGTTTGAACATTTTGTGACACTGCACGTGGCTGACACGTGAATTCTCTTGAATTTTCAATATATAAAAAATGACAGAATATATTTATGATTTTATAACAGGAAAAGTTTAACAAATGAATAGTTGATTGGATGTGAATTGATTGTTCATTTTTGGCGTTTGGTATAGTGAATTGGATTATAGTTTGCTGATTAAAAATTTAAGGAACAAAATCATGGGTTTTGGTCAAATACAAAAATTAAATCAGATCCAAATTTTGTAAATTGTTTTTTATCACAGTTTGTTGATTTTACGAATCTGTTAGTGTTAACTTGAATTTTGTTGTTTTAAATCAGATTTGATTGAAAACGTATTTGCGATAAAGTTTTTTGGTCTTAGATCATTGTGTAACGCTGATTCTATGTTTGATTTACATAAAACTATACATTCACGTTTTTTATTTTGTAAGGAAACAACATCTTATACATATTATAGAAAAATTTCTACCCACATTGCTAACAAATAACCTGAATTTTGATAAACGCGTTTTATATTTTTTATCATAAAAAAAATTTAAAAATTAATATAATTTTTGTGCCTTTCACATAATATTTGAAAAGGCATCAGATGTTGTTATGTACACATTTTTTTGGTTCCTTTTTTTAAAACAATTTACTGTTACACAATTTCTCTTTCTCTGATGAAACTGTAGCTCACAGAAAACATTTTTCATAAAAAAAAGATATGAAATTAATTTTATGATCATATTTTGATTGATGATTTTTTGTTTGCTTTTTCCTACTTCCCATTAAAAAAGCGTTGTTTAAATTTATGTAAAATAAAATTGGTAGAAAGCTTGTTTTGATGTGACATTTCATTTTCTGAACAAAAATTATGCTGCATGATTTTCATATTCCATAGTGACTCATTTTATATTACATACTTAAATACGAATGTAATGGTCATCTTCATTTCATAACACTTAAAGCTTACAAAAGAAATACAAAAAACAAAATATTTTTGCGTCCAACCCGAACTAAAACTTAACATAAATTTGAAGCCATGTGTTTTCATTTCTTATTTATATTTTGGTAAATTTGATTTTAGTGACATTATCCTTTTGCCATGAAATAACCAACAAAGATTTCTCTTATTGCTATACGATGATGCTATTTTCCCCAATCCAAATTATGTTTATTATAATGATTTTCATGTTAATGATAATAATAACTGGAATCTATGATAATTGAAACAAATAAAAATGAAAAAAATATAAAAATATGATTTTGGGACTTGGAAGTTTGGTCTTTTAAATTTTTCCTGATGGGATTTTCTTACTAACGAACTGGAACGTTTAAACAAGAAAACAGTAATAATGTAAGAGTTATTGAGGTTTACTTTGGAATTGTGTGTGATGACATTAAGAGCAAAGGTTATTTAGGGATTGCAAAGTTCTTTTCCAAATCTGTTTTTTTTGTTATTTTCCCTCTTCCCTTTATTACTTCGGACTGAAAACCCCAACTAAGTATTACAATTTCGAGCCGAATTTCCAATCTTACTATTTATCATTTCTCGACGTTTTATGTCATAATGATTCTATAAAGGTAGTAAAATGTCTGTATGCCAGCTGTCTGTCACAACCAACGAAAACTAAAAAACAACTGGAGCAAGTGCAAAATTTTGAAAAATAAATTTTGTGAATAGGTTAAAATCAGGCATTTGTTACATCGATTTGCCACACATTTTTTGATTTGCTTCAAATTTTTTACTGTGAATGAGAAAAAAAAAATTTCGTAGAAGAACATTTTCTTTGTCGCGAGTGGTTTTCCCTTTATAGCTAGTTTTTAAAAAATGCGGGTTTCGTATATGTTTCATTTAACATATCACATGAACTAGGTATGTACTTGACGAATTTTAAAAATGTTTGTTGTGTCTTAAGGAAGTGAGTCCTTTTTGGTAAAAATAATTGAAGTTATAATTATTGATAATTTATTATAAGAAATAAAACATCATAAGGGTTGGACGGTTTATATCCTCGTTGGTTTTTATTTTTTCACTCATAATTTTATAATTTAATTTTGTTTTTTGAAAATTGTAGAAATTTTTTTAAAAAGTTTCACCTTATATTTATGGTAAAAAATTATTTAAAAATTTTATCATTTTCAACAAAAAACCCTAAAATTCAAATCTTTGTTATTATGTAAAAAAATAACAAAGTTATAAAATTATATAAGAAAATTTAAAAAAACAGCAGGAGTATCCTAACTATAGTCATCCTAACCCTTTAATTTTTTAATTTTGTTTATCAAAACAAATATCAAAATATACAAATATACAAATTTTCAAAAATTTTTAATTCAATTATTTAGACTAAAAAAGACTTACTAATACTTAAATGACATAAATTTTTATGACGTGTAAAATCTGTCACGTAGTTCTTGAGAAACGTCATTTTGAATATGTATACATATTTGCAACACGTAGCTTAAAAAACTAGCTCAAGAACCACTTGACTGCTTTACAAAAAAAATATCTCGTTTTAAAAGGAAAAACGAGCTTTTTCAATCAAAGTTACTAAAGTGAAAATTGGGTTGAAGGGTTGATAGGGTTGTTTTTTATACTTTGTCCATAATTTTAAAACTTTTTACAATTTTTTCCATAAATTCAGAAATTTGTATTATGGCAATGTGTTTTGAAAAATTTTTAATAAATCTTTATTTGTAAATATGTGTAAGGTGAAATTTTGTTAAAAAATTTCTACAATTTACAAAATAACCCGACAAAATCCAAGCTTTTAGTTTTACGTAAAAAAATAATGAAATGATAAAACTACCAGGAAAAAAATAAAAATCAATCGGGTAGAAATCAACCAATTGTTTTAAAATAAATGGGAAATAATATTTAATATTAATTTAATTTGAGTGAACTTTATAATTTTTCATTTAAACGAGAAAAAAGTCCGAGCGGCATGATGTCAGCTAGAAATAGGTAGATTTCGAGATCAGACAGTTTTGTGTACAAGTAGAATCTGATGTATCGGATTAGTTTAAACAAAAAAAACTAATTACAACATCTATCTATCTTAACATCTATCTATCTTTAGTGTATTCAGCAGCATAATACTGTGTATCTGTTTATTCACATAGTTGTCATACCAAAACGATAGACGTTCAACTTAATTCAACCATGCGTATCATTACAGGGACGATAAACATCTACAACTTTAATGTGGCTACCAATATTGTCGAACATAGCTCCTCCTATGCTCAGAATAGAGGAGTTTGGCTCGAGAAGCGCAAAAAATATTCAATGACTTGCGGCTCCCGATTCATTCGTACAATATTAATAGAGGTGTAAATAGATTACTGTCCAGAACTCCATTTTGGACAAAATTGGAGATGATTGGAGATTACAGTCAGTATAACATTTACGATAAATGAAAAACTATCTTCGATAATAATGAGTTTCCCAATAAAGAACTGATATCAGAACCATATTTGGAAGTACCAGGATTTCATACAGTACAGAATCGACGTGTCTGGACCATCCTCAATCGAATCAGAACAAATTGTGGAAGAAAGTTGAGCACACTTCATATTTGGAATCCAGAAATACCACCAGTATGTGACTGTGGATATATGGAACAAACAATACAACAAATAATAAATGATTGCCCAGGCAGACGATTTGATGGAGGTTTAATCGAACTACATAATTTTGGTGAAACTGCTTCAACTTGGATCAGTAATTTAGATATTTCTTTCTAATGATGATATATTGTGCTGTTGTGCCGTATTTCTCATTACCCATTTTCGATCACTATTTCCCAGAATTACAAACTCTAAATATTTCTAAAATCGCAATATTAGTTTCACATACCAATAAATTTTCTCTAAACACATTTAAAAAAAAACTGAAATTTTCTTTTAATCTCTAGCCGATAGTTTTATAAAGGATAAAACTAATAAATAATATCAGTTATTACAATTTTAGTTCATACTAAGAATAAGCCTTTTTATTTTTGCCGACAATCCTTTTCAGTTCACATATCATTTTAAAATATCGAATCAACATGTTTTTCCAAATAAACCTTCTCAAACAAAAAATAACTATAATATTAATATTTCTCATGTTAATAAACTTTAGAATCATGTTAGAAAAAAATAAAACATTAAACAAATTTCACACTTCTCTGTTTCTGTTTCTCTGTTTCTTAGAAATAAGTTACAATATTGCATAATTTCTTTTGTATAATCCTCCGTCAAATCCTTTTCCCAAAATATAAAATTTAATAAGATTATTCCTATTTTGTTTTTGTTGTTTTCTTAAATGTAATAAAATCAAAATTTAGTATATAAGATTTAGTTTTTAAGAAAATAAATGTAGTAGTTTTATAATATTACTTCAAGTCGCACAGTCGATAACAATTTTTAACAAGTTATAGTTTAAGGAAGTACAAATCTAATAGTTCAAGTCAGTGAGTTTTAACATAGTTCAACCAGTCACAACAGTTCAAAAAAATATAGTTTAAGAAAATAGTTTTTAACATTTAAGTTTTGAGTTCTACGCGATCTTTTTAAGATAAAATTTAAATCTATAGATTCAAATGAATAAATCCATTTTATTAAATTTCCAAATAAAAATGTAAAAAATAATGGTGCAAATAATTCTGAAATAAAAATATTCAGAGACATAAATTAATGGTTAAACAAAAATAAATAGTGAACACTAACATTAAATTTAAAATAAATTAAATAAATATAAATTGTTTCAGTTTATAATATAACCAAAATTTAAGTGTTTCATTTTTTAAATAAAAATATAGCCCCAGGTATAATAGTACATTGTAAATCCATACGAATAAATAATAATAACTAATTACAACAGATATCGAACGAATTTTAAAAAGAAAGTTAGCTAAATATAAGCAAAACTACATCTATCCAGTTTTGCAACAAACAAATATCAAATCTACCACAGAACACATGTGTGACAATGTATGACACTATATGAAAAACACACGGCAAACCTACTCTATATCATATGTCGTGCAATTACTGCAAAATATCAAAATAGTTTATTTCTAAGAAAAAAACTAATTTTTACTATTCAATTCTTTTTATTTTTTTTTTCATTGGCTGTTATAAGGTTTTTGTAAATTGTTGTTGTTGGGGATTGTTGCAAACTTTTTTGTTGAAGCCGACAACTCAAAAACCTCTAACTGCAGAAGTTTATATTTATAATTAACGGATTAAAATGTTTTTACAGATTCTAAATTTATGAAGTTATAACGTTATAACGGATTTAAAAAACCCATTTTTTTCTAGTATAAAATTTCTAGTTTCTTAACCATGTGTTGGATTTTACTGATTTACGAGCTTGTTCAAGATATTAATAAAACACACATTTTTAAAAAAAGTTTTTTGGTCTGGCTCCACAAATGCGACCGTGAGAGTGACGGTTGATTCAAACGCATTTTGTGTTTTACGAGCTTTTTTGTACCTGTCGCTCACTCGGAAACCTCCGACTGCAGAGGTTTATTTTTTGGAATAAATTGATTTAAAAGGTTTCAAAGATTCTAAATTTATGAAGTTTTTAAAAATATTAATATCATAACAGCCGCTACAACGGATCAAAAAAACAGATTTTTTTGTAGTATAAAACCTCTAGTTTCTTAACCATGTGTCGGATTTCGCTGATTTACGAACTAGTCCAAAATATTAATAACACACATTTTTAAAAAAGGATTTTGATCTGGCTCTACAAATGTGACCGTGGCACTCTCACTCTCAGTTGTTTCAAAAAAAAATTTTTTTTTTGCAAACCTTTTTGTTGGAGCCGCTCACTCAGGAACCTCTAACTGCAGAGGTCTATTTTTAGAATAAATTAAATAAAATAGATTCCAAAAATTCTAAATTGGTTAATTTTTTAAAAATATTAGTATCCAAACGACCGTTATAAAGGTTTTAAAAAATCATTTTTTAGAAAAAAGCCTTTAGTTTCTTAACCACGTGTCGGATTTTGCTGATTCACGAACTCGTCCAAGATATTAATAGAACACACATGTACAGACAATTTTTTTGATCTACCTCAACAAATGCGACCATGAAAGTGCCGGTCGTTTTCGTTATATCTCATATCGTTTATATATATATATATATATATATATATATATATATATATATATATATATATATATATATATATATATATATATATATATATATATATATATATATATATATATATATATATATATATATATATATATATATATATATATTTAAATTTGTTTTTGTTTTTCCGTCTCCGCTTATCATAAATAATCGTTTGGCACCCAAATTTTTCCGAAATTCCGAGATGAGGCACATTGCAATAGGTAGATTTTTATACGAAATCTTGTCTCACATAGATGCCAACCATCAACATTTTCCTACATTCAAAGTCATTATCACAAAAAAATTTAGGCAAAAAAGATAGCAAACATTTTTTAACAGTGATCGAGCCCATAGTCCTTTCGGTTCTTACTTTTTGTCATAATAACAAATTTTCTAAGAAATCTCCATTTTTTGGAAACACAATTTTTAATTTGCTTTAAATTTTTTAAATTGGAAGAGAGAATTAAAAACAACATTTCGTAGAACAATTATTTTTGTTGTGAGTGTATTGAGTGAGTGATCTCTCTTTCTAAGTAGGGGTAGTTTGTAAAACCACAAGTTAATGGTAAAACTGAGTCCTTTTTATAAAACGTAATTGCTGCATAATCTGGTTTTATTTACGTTCAATTCTTTTTTCTTGTTTGTTTTGTACTTTTCGACCTTTAGGGCCAATTATATGAATGCGGATAGAAGATAAATCCTCGGATACATTTGTGTTATAGGAATCAGGATAGAACAACAGATTAATTCGAGAATAAAATTCTATTATCAAAATTATTGTTTCTATTTCTTGTATAAAAATTTTTGGTTATTTGAATTTTGTGTTTCTAAAATTTGTTTTTTGATATAAATTAAAAGTAAAATAAATAATATTTTTAATATAATTTTAATATTTATTTAATTTAAGTTTTGAAATAATGTTTTTTAATTTATAATTAAATTTATTTAATAGAAAAGTAAAAGAAAAAGTATTGCCAGTTGCCACTGATAAAATTTACTGCTATAAACCGTGTTCATACCATCGACGAAAAATAAAATCCTTGGATGCAGATAAAACTTTATTCTCGGATTTTTTTCTATCTATCCTTGTTCATACAATCGGACATTAGAGTAATTAAATTGTTAAGAATTTACAGAATTCTCTGTTTGTTTGTAAAAGTAAATATAAACAAAAACATACCCGATCATTCACCCGGTTTTATGAAATATCAGCCGGTTACCCGATACCCGAGCTATTGTATTTTTAAGACTTTAGGAAAAAGATTGAACTGCAAAATTTATAGCTAGCTTTCAAGCTATATATAAACTGTCATTCCAGTAACGTAGTTGTTTAAAATGTTAAGTGTTAAAAATAAAGTCATAAGCTTTAACAAGGACAACAAACATTCTGAAAGAAGTGCAGAAAATCTTTGAAGTATAAAATCTCTTAAAGGAGTACTGTACTCACGAAAGGTGTACGCCTGGACACCTTTATTTAATTTATAAGCATACATACATAAAACAGTAAATGAATTAATTTATGATGAAATGATATGAATTAGATTTTTGATAGACAAAGTGTTTTTGAATTGAAGTGAATTGAATTGAACCTGATAACCCGATTTAAACTGCAGAAATGATCCCAATCTTTGTATCTTGGTGCATATTAGAGCTCAGTGTTTTTCTACCGAAATCGGCTCATGTACTCATGTGGTCTCCAGAAAACTGAAAAACGTATTTTGCAAATATCATGAGAATAAATAAATCAAGATCATTGACCTATACCATTTTGTTTGTCATCATGTCAGCCATTTATAAAAAAAAAATTGTACAAACAATTACTTTCTTATCTTTTAATTTTTTTAGGAAAATGTAAAAAAAACTTGGTGTCATTATCGTTGCGCAAACGCATGACATTTTGCTGAAACTTTGGTATGAAACCAAATGAAATGAGCTGCAAATGTATAAATTAAACTCAGTCCTGACATTCAACTTTGTTTAAACTTAGAGCATATGACTTAAGGAGATAAGGATTTTGTAATGCTGATAAGCAATTTCGCAACTTCTGATTTGTCACTTTCGTTGAACTAGCTTTTTTCTATTTTAAGGATATTACAACAACAGCCTACAGTCAAAAAGTGTTTTTGACGAATCTTTGGTAAAACATTTTGAGTTAATATGAGAAACGTTAATATGAGAACTTATTAGCATTTGATGTGCCTCGTACAAAGCGAATGATCGGTGTCTGTCAAATAAATGCTGATTTTTAACTGTCCCCCCTGTCAGGTTGTTGTGGTTGGGATGATTTTTGATGTAGGTATTATAATGATATCTTAAGGTTTCGAGACTTTCTGAAGCTGTCTAAACAACTTATTTTAGTTTGCAGTCTGTAGGTGTGTGTGTGTGTATTGTGTGTGTGTGTGTGTGTGTGTGCAATCCTACTTAAATGTAAGTTGAAATATTGTGTAAAAAATAAATCTTAATAATGCGTATTATGGTCATTAAAAACCTTTGTTTATTTTTTGTAATTTTTCCTTTTTTTTATTTCTATAAAACATATTTGTTTAACTTTACAGTCTCAAAATAGACCGTAAAGTAAGTTTGTGGTGTATCAATCTACCTTATCTATCAGTCTTAGCAACTGGCTAATTACTGGTTAATTAAATTATAATTTAGTGTTCATTTGAGGCAAAAATGATATTTATATATGTAACTTATATTAACCTTTTTACAAATATTACTTATCGATGTAAATGTTTCCCGTCATAATTAAACTTACAAGTAGTTCTCTTATCCTGTTCGTTAAAAGCAAAAACCTAATCGTGAGAAAATTATGAATTTTTTTTAGTTTTATCTTTCACATCGTTTAATTTTGATCCCTCCTGCAAAAAAAAAATATCAATTACATTTCATTGTCATTTAAAATAAATTCACTTGTTATCCTATTTATATTTATGTAATAATTCCGTCTAAAAGAAATAATTCACATGAACACTTGTCATAATAATTTTGAAAAAAGAAAATGCATTAGCTGAAAATTAAAAATTGCGTACGTTAGGGTTGTTGAATTTTGTTCGTTTGAAACACTTTTATTTGAAATGAAAAACTAATAACAGTTATAGCTTATTCTGTCAAGCCTTTTACAGATATGAATAATAAACATTGTGTGTCATACTATAAAACATTAAAGCTAAATTGGGCATCAAAATTTGGGTTGAATTTTCAATCAAATATAAACTTAATTTCCGTTTTTACTATCTGGCCTCAACTTTTGTTTACCTGTGATGTTTTAAATATAACGGAAATTTTACGATTATTGTATCAAATTCAACTAAACCATTTTAATTATGCACTTTTTGATGAAAATGGAAAAACAATTCAAGAGTAACGAATAAAAAATAAAAGAACCGTGTTATCATTTATTACCAAGCTTTTCTGTTGTTTTTCTTGTATAAAGTATACTTGATTCATCTATAAATTTATAACAAAACAGTGTTAATATTAAATGAGTTATCCCTGACAAATATAAAAACAAATGAACAACAGAACAGCACCAGAAGCAACACACTTGTTCCCTTAACAAAAAAAAAAAACAAATAGATTTTATATGATAAAAAAAAAACGATTTTGGGTAAGGGTTTGATTTTTGATGTCGAATGCACCCTAATAAAGAATAAAATATATATGTTTTTATATAATTTTTAAGTATGAAATTACAATATTTGAAATTATATGACGAAGCAAAACTAACGTATCGAATTTTTCACATATTTTATCAACTCAAAAATTTTGACATTAATATACAAAACAGCCAATCTCTAATTAATTTAATCAAATACATTTTCGTTTTTTCAATTTTGGTAATTTTCGATACACTTGTGGCCAATGTCCCCATTGTTTTTCTAAATCTTCCTGAATATTTAAATCCCATTCATCCAATTTTTGACATTCTTTTGGGAAATCAATCATTAAGTTTGTTGGTGTTACATCACAATTTACTCTAAATGGTTGACAATAACGACAATGAAAATTATTTATTATTGATGCAGTTTTGTCCAAACCCAAACTTTGGATTAAATTTAAAAACTCTAACCAATCATATTTACACGATGATGTTGGAAATTCTTTGGATATGTTTTGTTTTTTATTGTTGTTTTTCGATTTTGCAAATATATCTTGCTTATGTGAATCATTATGCGGCGGGTTTGCAATTAATTTTGAACGATTAGTAACTGACATTATACTGAAACATAAACATGGTATTGAAACAAAATGCTTAATACAAAATTATGAAAGTCTACTTGGATTCATAAACATATACTTTTATTATAGTAATACCTGCGTTCCTTTGGAACAAAATAACTGCTCAAAGTAGCTTTTGAGTAGATCACCAATGGAACGCCAAAAATTTGAAAATTTTTCAAAAGAAACCATGCAATATTATTATTATCAAAAATTTTTATTTTGGGCTGATATTTAGATCTGACTGGTCCATTTTATTATTAAAAATACCAAAACAAAATTATAACTGATTTAAATAAAATCGAATAACAAACTGCTTTTCAACTACACAACTTGTTCGAGGTAGAGTAGATCAAAGCATATTTGAGTAAGTTTGATTTTCAATGGAACGCGCCTAATATAAAGTGGTATAAATTCCTGCGATATCATTCAAATCAATTTTCTCATCATAAAAAACGAATAACAGCAAATTATATCCCTAACATCCCTAGAGGTATAAGAGACATTAAAATATTCTATACAATGAATGTTTTCATTTTCTATTTTACGGTTTGTTTTCTTATCTATCATGAGAGTACAAGAAATAAATTGAGATTGTTTCAATAAAAATAAAAATAAAATCATTGAATTTAGTTTTAGAATCAAACAACAATAAACTCGATTCATTTATTGGGTAGACTAGTGATTTTTTTGTGTTCAATTTCGTTTCACCCTACAAACTTATTTTATTTTAGCATCGTAAAATAGTTAAAGAAAACCAATTTTATTGTAGTTTTCCGAGGCTACTCTACTAAGTAGGTAGGTAGAATAGAAATATAATGTTCTGTGGAATTATAGTTAGAAACTTATGAAAGTAATCGAATATCGGTGATATTCAAAAATGCTTACCTGAAAACTTGAGAAATATATTGAGGGAGAAATTGAAAATGGTTTTCCTCGAATGACAGTTAGTGCCAGATTACTAAAAATTTTGAAGTATAATACGTTTGTGGTTATGTGTATCTGTAGACAAATTTGGCCATATTTGATTCAGAGTAAACTATGGCCAGAATAATATAATAAATTTCAATAACGGTTCTAAAGTTTACCAACAAGAAATACGAATTAAAGCAGTATTCCAAGAAGTCCATAGAGTTCGATTGTCCATCACCATTTAATTATTTTATTATAATCTCTATGTTTTAATAAAATTAAAGTTCTTTTACTGAATAAAATTCGAATAAAATTCTAAAATTTATATTCCATTTTCTTACAAAATCATTTTATGTCGTTTTACATTTTCAATTCATTTAACAGAAACATGTAGCAAATATCTTAAAATTGTTTAAAGATGTCCTTAACTAACAAAGTATATTGTGATTGTCTTATTTTGTGCTTAAGTTTTAAATTTTTTTATATTTACATCAACGATTTTAATATTTCTCTAACATGTCTTTTAGTTTTATGTGTTTTTGTATTTCTACTCGTATGTTCTTTGGGTGGAAATTGGATTTATAGACTTGATATAATATATAAAAACAAAGATTTGATACAAACTGGTTTAATTTGTTTGGGTTATTTTCAACAAGAATGAGACACATAGAAACTAATCTTTTAGCAATTATTAAATTAATTCATAACTAATAAATATTTGAACACAAACAAAAAATTATATTAAAATAAAACTATACAAATTTGGAATATAACTAAATGAAAAATCAGAACACAAACAAAAAAAACTCATAAATTTATTTGACTGCATTTCATGCAATATGTAGCCAAAATGTCGCCTATGTAACAAATTCACAATTCGCGGCAATGCAATCCATTTTTTTTATATTTTGATTTGTTTTATTAAATTTAAATGGTTTTTACAGAAGTATAGAAAAATTGAATAAATTAATTCATTTTGTTTTATAAATTTTTAATTGACAAATAAAGTAAAATGGTTTAATTATCAGCGTGTTGAAATCGTTGAATATAGAAAATATATAAGAACTATAACTACATGCACGTACACGTATATTTGTGAAGCATGTTCATTGTAAATGTATATATGTGTGTTGAAACATGTCATGTTTAATTTTTATTTCAAAATAAAACCATAGTTTTTTCGGTCTGAAAGACCTAATAAGACCTAAGTATTACAATCTCGAGCCAAATGTCAAAATCATAGCCCCACTATTTTATTTGTATTTTTCGACATTTAAGGTCATCATAACGATTCTACAAAGCCAAAAACAAATGTCTGTTTGTGTGCCGGCCATCACAAACAAGGAACACTAGAAAACTACTAGAGCGATTTTAAAAATGTTTGTTTCTAAAAATAAGTTTGGTGAGTGGTAAACAGGTAAGAACGAGGTTCAAGGTTTTGAAGGATTTGATAATTGTACGAAATGTGTGTCAAAAAAATCATTAGGTTCGTTTTTGTATACTTCATTGCTTAAAAAAACGTTTACTTTAGTTTTACCCAAGCAGGGTTTGCCGGACTTTGAAATACGGCCTAGCACTTGCTCATTAATGGTTAACAGTACTTGGCTATTGTTATTGGGCCATTATTGGAACCACGAATCGATCGATCTTTAGTTTATAGAAAATAGCCAGTACACTTTACATTAAATGGTTAACATTAATTGGCTATTGTTATTGGGCCAGTGTTTGCAGCCATGAATTGAACGATCTGTCATTTCGTTAAAATTCACTAGAGTATTATCCGTTTTAGAAATATGTAGTTTGAAAAATTTCACCTTTGTAATTTAGTTATCGCTTGTCGGCTGCAAGACTATGATAATGTTGATAAGGTTGGTATATATGTTTTAAATTTTTGTTCATTTCAATTTTATTTTAATTATTCTGTAAATAATTTATTTAAATTTACATGTGAAAATATTGTTTTATATTTTTTTATAGCCCCAGTTATGATTGCCAGTACTAGGCCATTATTACAATGCTGGTCATCGTTATTGGTTCGTTACTAGGTCAACTGTACAACCTTGTATGGTCCATTGTTGTTGTTTTTGTCTGGCCCATGAATGTCAGCCATTTATAGTCCGAAGTTATCATCCAGTAAAATTAGTACTCGGCCAAATTGTTACGTTACTGGTCGCCAGTAATGGACTATTACTGGACCAGTTGTACAACCTGGTTTGGGTAATAATGGATGAATGGGAACTTTGAATTTGAAGATTTTTGAAGGTCGGCATCTGTATATAAGACCGAACCTGTATTATTGTACATATATTAGTGTGTCAAAAAAAAATCGTAAAATGTATCAAAAAATGATTTCTATACATTTTATTACACAACTTTTTGACAAACCGGCTTCAGCTACTTCCATCTAATTGAAGTTGGAAACTATTTCATGATATAGCAGAATAAATTTCATTTTTCCATAAAAATTGTAATTGTTAGAGAGATGTTTTATAAGACTTCTAAATAGTAATAAAACAGTTTGAAAATACCAGATTTTCGCAGATCCAATGTTGTTTGTTTACAAAAGTTGAAATAAGCAAACAGATGCATTAACGCTCAACGGAAAAGTATTGTGAAATTTGTTAAATGAATCCAGTCTTGGTCCACTGAACAAGTACAGTGGAAAATGTAAGCTGTTGCAGAATAAATGTCGTGTTTCCAAAACAATTCGGTTTTTACAGTCACCCATTTACGCTAAATGGAGAAGTTTTTTGAACTAATCGGAACGGTTGGGTTGGAAAATATCAGGTTGTGTTAGATAAAAAAAGTTGTAATTATTTTAAAAAAAGGCATATAGACTAAATGCAAAGGTTTTTTAAAAAGTTTTTTTGACAAATAAGATTAGTTAGATTGAAAAATATTAGATCGTGTTAGATTTAATGTCATTTTTCACATTAAATGGAGTAGAAGGAATTAGACTGAAATGGAAAAGTTTTCTAAGAGGTTATGCGGATTAATAGGAATAGTTGGATCGTTGTTAAGGAAAGTTTTAATTATTTAAAAGCACCATTTCCGCTAAACCGAGAGGTTTTCTAAGAAGTTTTAAGCCAATTGGAACAGATTGGTAGGACAATTTTAACTCATGTCAGTTGAATTACTGAAAGTAAGCGTTTACATAAATGATTTCTGGCATTTTTTCTGGTCTAATAAAAAATATTAGGTATGATTAGATCTATATGTGCTATTATGGTTTTCCATATTTTTCACTGTTTGTGTGCTTTTGTCACTTTTGAATTAAAATGCAATCATTAAAAATTTACTTTTTAAATGTTTATTTCTAATTTTTTATTCTATTAATAATAATATTACTTCCTTATAGTAACAATTGTATATGATTTTTATTTTTTTCTTTATTGAAAATCGATTTCGACTACCGTCATCATCAGTTTTTTATTTGTTATTACTATTAATACTTAAACTTTTGTCTTATATACTATTTCAACTGCTGTTTTTATTATTATGTCATATATTTTGTTGGTTTTAGTGTTGGTTTTATCATTTAAAATGTTGTTTTTGTTTTTATTTTTATATATTTCTATTTCTTCCAATCTATTTAGATGTTGTCCTTTTCTTTTTTTATGTAATATGGTTAAATTTGTGTTGATATTGGTGTATTTGTATTTTTCTATTTTTAAATGTTGGGCATATCTTGATATTGTATTACTTTTATTAATTTCACTGGTGTGTTCAATAAATCTTTTTGTGAAGGACCGCCCCGTTTGACCTATATAAAATTTACTGCAGTCATCACAAGAAATTTTATAAACACCTGTGTCTAAGGTTTGGGTGGTTTTGCTTTTTAGGTAATTTTCAATTTTATTTTTGTTTTTGTAAGCTGCAATATATCTATATTTTTTTAAATTAATATTTTGAATGTGTGTTTTGAATCTACATTTTTGATTGATAAATCCAAGAAATTTATTGTGTTATTTTCTGCATTTTCCAACGTGAATTTAATGGAAGGTTCTATGCTGTTTATGTACTGCTCCAATAGATCAAGTTGTCTACTCGTTCCTTTGAATAATAAAATTATATCATCAACGTATCGATACCAATAAATGATTTTATCCACGACTACTAAAGAATATATACTTTCATTTCATTACACTTTATTTATTAAAAATTCCCCTAACAAATTAAAAACTTGATTTGTTGGTATAGTAATATAAACCAGTTAAAACAAGAACAATACATATATAAAATCTAAAATAAACAAACATGTTTGGTTTTGTTTTTCATTTCATTCAATATGGCGATATAAACTTTTACAGGAAAACTTGAATGAAATTATTTTAAATATTTGTAGTCGTGGATAAAATAGTATCTTGTATTCGCTAAGGATGAAGGCAATTCTTCACTCGGATGATTCCCTCCACTCGCTACGCTCGTTCCGGGCAACTTCATCCTCGTGAAGAATTGCCTTCATTCTAAGCTCATACAAGAATCTACTATTCTCTTTGTGTGAATTTATGTTATTATGTATATATTTTGTTTCAAAATTGTTTAGACATATTTCGGCTAACGTTCCCGATAGTGGGCTCCAAAATAAAAAATTAAAAGTAAACAAATAAAATAGAATATTTTTAATTATTGCATTTTAATATGAGTAGATAATATTTCGTTGTTTAGAAAAGTTGAAATTATTAATCGCTAAATGTGGACGATTTTGAGATATTTGCTAAGTTTATCTTCGTTTTTTTTTGTTTCATTTCATGTTATTATATTGATATTTTATTTATGATTAGTTATAATTTTCCGAAAACGCATTGTTGTTTCGTGTCTGTTTAGTAATGCATTTAGTAATGCATTCGTGTCTGTTTAGTAATGCATGACTGAAGCTAACCATATGAATTTAATGTTGAATCGAACAAAAATGCAACTTTTTATGTGTTAGATTTTTTAACTAGAATAATTATTGAAATACTGAATATATCCCAGCGAATCTTTTTTGGGAAATCTTATATTCTCTCTAAAATAATATTAAAAAAACTCTATATCGCACAATTACGATTTAAGTAAAATTTTTCTAACATAAAACGAATTGTAAGACAAAAACGTTATGAACAATTAAAATTATAAAGAAAATAATTTAATAAGAAAAAAACACAAACAAAACTTATATAAATTAAAATCAAAAAAGCTTATATTATAAATTATCCTTCTTCAAACTCATTTAAATGGTTAGCTTCTTCCTTTTAATTGCATTAACAGTCCACCGTATGAAATATAAGCAGACAATCTTCGTCTCCTTGCATTCGATATATTTTTTCCCCAAATATTACAAACTCAAATCTACCAGCCATTCATTATTCCTTCGGTTTCTTGTGCATTAAATTCACCACTATCAGTTTTATTTTCACCTTAACACAATTTCCTACAGTCATACAAAAGTATTTTATTTTCCTCTTCTTTCGGATACAACATGTTGTTGCATTCTTGACAAAAACTTTTAGCGACAAATGCAAGACAATCATCATGTACAACATATCCAGACATTTTTTCTAACATCTTTTTATTAGCAACTCAATTAATTAAAAAACTTTAAAACGAAAGACTTTATTGTGATAAAATAAAACCGATAGTTGACAACTTATCTTTTGATTAAAAATTTACATAATCGTCCGATCGAACATTTGATCCATTATTTGTAGCTAGATAGTTTATATAATTCTTTTTAACTATGCTTTACATTTATGCACACTATGCATAAATGTAAATCAAACTATGCACACAAATTTAAAATTTCCCCATATCATCTCAATATAAAATGCTAGCCAGCAATTTCCACATATCATCTTAACAAATAATTCTAGTCAAACGAGAAAACATTATCCTCTACAACTACAGACAACCATTCTACTTTTTACAAGTTTGAGCAACCGTATTATATATACATAGAATATTATGACAGAAGTTTAATATAACAAAATTGTTATTATTTATGTACATAGAATTGTGTGACACAACAAAGCATTTAACTGAGAAAATGTTAAGAATTGATTGATGTGACCTGTTTTATGATGGTTGACATGGATTCAATTAATAATATTGAACTAAAGTTACAGGAAGGGTTATTCTTGTAAATTTGGGTCATTCCATGCCAAAGCAACCAGTCACTCAACCCGACCTTTTAGATTTTTACCAAACTAACAGAAATTATTCTCCGTAATTGTACAAATAAATATCTGTTTTTGAATTTTTTTTTGCTCATTGCGTTTTTGTGTAATTAATTTTCAAAATCTTCGATTATCGTAATTTTGGGGCTCGTTTAAATAAGTCCAATTTGAAATATCTCAAGTTGTATAAAACTTAAACTATTAGACCCTCATTTTAAAGAAAATTACACGAGGTTTAATTTGATATACAACTTGTCTATGGTGGGGTGGTTCAAAGAATGTTTTTTAAAAAATCATTGAAAACTTTTTTTTGAAAACAAATCAAAGACAGTATTTTTAAAAATTTTGAAAAAATCATAATATTTTTGATATACTATATTAAAAAATCCTGAAATTTCTGGAAATTTATTTTCGATTTAGCGCTTTTAGATGTAAATAACAGTTATAGATTCTGAGTTGTAAGTCAATCAAACTATTTACGGATAAAATGGGTAAGGTTAAGATGTAGTCTTATCAATGATTTTATTACAGTGCACTTACAAAATACATAGACAACCTGTTAGCAAGTAACGTGATTACCCCTATGTATATTTCAAAACGATTATGTCAAATAAAGTATGAAAACTCTTTAAAATGTAAAAATGAAAGGTAAAAACGTTTGAAGTTTAAAAAGTGTAAAAAATTGTTTATATTGATCAAAAGTTAAGTTGCAAAGAAACAAACGTTATGTTCCGTGAAAAAGTTTTCTTTTGTGATTATATTTTCATTCATATTAAAATAAGAAAATATGGGGGGGCTGAAATCTCAAGCTCTGAGATATCAAGATTTCGGTCTGGGTTAAGGATTTCGATAAAGTTTTCGGCAAAAAATTTTTATGAGGACATGGTTTTTAGTTTTGGGCAGCGATGTATATCAAACATAACTTTTTGTATTTTTTATCTCTGTTTAGATATGTATTACAAAACTAACACGAAACATCAATAAGTTGTCGGAAGATTATAACAGATCATAAATTAACATAATTTGGTGAAAAGATTATACAATCAGCAAACTACTCAAAAAAATTTCAAAATCACAAATTCATATTTCTTTCAAAATTCCAAAAATATTGTAAAAATTAAATAAAATCAAAAATTCAAACTTTTTTCAAACAAAATTCTAAAAATATTTCAAAAATTATTACAAAATCAAAGAGAAAAACTTTTTTCAAAAATTCTAAAAATATTGCAAAATTTATAACAAAGTCAAAAATTGTAACTTTTTCCAAAATTATAAAAATTATGATAAAATCAAAAATTTAAAATTTTTCAAAATTCTAAAAATATTCCAAAAATTCTTACAAAATCAAAAATTGAAACTTTTTTCCAAATTCTAAAAATATATATAAAATTCAAAAAAAATTTTTTTTTCAAAATTCTAAAAATATTCCAAAAATTAGAATAAAATCAAAAATTTAAACTTTTTCAAAATTCTAAAACTATTCCAAAAATTCTTAAAAATCAAAAACTCAAACTTTTTCCAAAATTCTAAAAATATTGCAAAAATTATAACAACATCAAAAATTGAAACTTTTTCCAAAATTAGAAAAATTATAATAAAATCAAAAATCTAAAATTTTTCAAAATTCTAAAAATTTTGCAAAAATTATTACAAAATCAAAAATACAAATTTTTTTCAAAATTCCAAAAATAATTCAAAAACTATAACCAATACAAAAATTTCCATGTCCAATTTCATGTTCAATTACATTTACGTCATAAAAACAGTTAATTTCTTTTTCCAAAAAATTGGCTAAAAGAATAAATAAAATTATTTTTTGACACACTTGACATTATTTTTTTGACAAACTTATAATGCCATAATTCTCTGTAATAATAATAAAATTTTATGTCAAACAAATAATTAGTTTTATTTTTTTCCAAAAAATTGGGTATAAAAATAAATAAAAATGTTTCTTTTGACACACTTGACAACATTTTTTTTGGCAAACTTAAAATGCCATAATTCTCAATAATAATGATAAAATTTAATGTCATACAAGTAATTAATTTTATTTTTTCCGAAAAATGGGTAAAAAATAAATGAAAATCTTCCTTTTGACACACTTGGCAACATTTTTTTGACAAACTTATAATACCATAATTCTCATTCATGTCATACAAATAATTAATTTTATGTTTTCCAAAAAATTGAGCAAAAAAAATGAAAATCCTTCTTTTGACACACTTGACAACATTTTTTTGACAAACCTATAATGCAATAATTTAGATTTTGGTCTCACATACCAATCCCTACCACCAAGATTTCTTCAAATTCAATGTTCTTACTCGTAATCACTTAAAATGATCGTTTTTTAAGCAAAAAATATGCAAATTTCCTTGTTTTGACACACTTGACGATTTTTTTGACACACTTCCGGTACAGTTATCGAACACATGATCCTCTCCGCTCCTACCTATTTTAAGATTTCAAAATTTTTCAAATCCCTTCAGCCGTTTTCTATGATTTTGTCGGTTGTGACGGACGGCCGGCCGGCCGGCAGACAGACATACATTTTTTATCTTTTGCTCTTTTAGAATCAGTAGGTCCTAAGACGTGGAGAAATGCCAAAAAAGTGGGGGTAAGAATTTCACTTTTAGCTCATGAATGTAATACTTAGGTCTTTTAGACCGAAATAAAACGTTTGAAGGGTTAAAAAGTGTAAAAAATTGTTTGTATTGCTATTGACCAAACGTTATGTTGCAAAGAAACAAACGTTATGTTCCGTGAAAAAGTTGTATGTTGTTATTATATTTTCATTTAAATTTTAATAAGAAAAAAATATATTTTAGTAGCATTTGATACATCTTAGCACAGGTACAACCATTAAATATATAGGCTTAATTAGTATATTTGATAGATTAACAATTTTCCGTTCCCAATTAAAAAAAATAAAATTGGGTGGTGCCAGTCAATTCAATAAGGTAGCAAATGGTTGAAGTATCTTGTTAGAGAATAATATTTAGTAATTTTCATACATTTTATATACCAACACACTGGTGAAGATCTGGACATCAATGTCATTGTCGGGATTGTTACATGCCAATAGGTGGTGGGGCTATGTGCTAGGAATAGAAAAGAATTATGTGAGAATAAGCTTCTTAGAACCAAATGGTCCTTGTTCATCATTTAAATACCCTCAGTAGGCCAGATATATTAACTATATTCGTAATACGTAGGTGTTGACAACAGTTTATCCTATAACATCTATAGGAATAGTGTATCGAGTGAGACACGATGAATCCGAAATTATCTGTGAATTTAAAAAAATTGCATGAGTATCAATTTCAAATAAATACATTTAAACTCCTTACTAAAGCAGATTTCTAATTTACAAACCTTTTTAAATGTGCACCTACTGTTATTTATATGTAAATGCACTAAATCGAACGTAATGTGACGGTATTAGTGGAACACAACTTCTTTTTTTACTATAACTTCTACTGATCCCATTCCTGAAATACATTATATGTAAGTAAATAAAAATATATATGATTTTTAAAAAACACTGTCCTTGATTTATTTCAAAATTTTCTTTAAAAAAACCGGTTTTCGACCCACCAAAGACGAGTTATACATCTAACTAAAACTCGTATATTTATATCTTTAAAATAATGTGTCAAACTGCTCTCTACGTTTTATACAACTTGAGATATACTTGAAATTGAAATTATATATAAGCGAGCCCCAAAATGACGATAATCGAAGATTTTGAAAATTATTTACACAAAACCGCAATGAGATAAAAAAAAATTTCAAAAACAGATTTTTATTTGTATAATTATGGAGAATAATTTCTGTAAGTTTGGTAAAAATCTAAAATGGTCAGATAGAAAATTAAAAATGTTTAAAAATATTTAAATAAGTGATGAAGAAGTTTCAACATTGAAATTGTCATCGCCTCAAAAACGTAATCGATAGCGTGTCTGCCCAAGGATTCGAGCCGGGCACTGACGAGGTAGGTTCGAATCCCAACCGAAACACGAAAAATGTGAAATGTTTTTTTTTCTGAGAAACTTCATACCATACCTTTGAATTGAAAAAATTCCAATTACTTCTTTACTTACTTGAGTTTAATTGATCTCAAAAATCCCCAATAAATTTAAATTCCCTTAATGTAGTCTAATGTTCATACATATAGGACTACAAATTCACCAAGTGTCAGCCATTGATTTCACATTGATTGGAAACAATCAATAATGACTATACAATCGTGACTTAGGATGTTAATTAGAATAGAAATGTTCCCCATTCTATGAATTCACACAAAGCATTGTATAGAAATTTAATGCAAAAAAATCTCATCTTTTTTTTAACAGACTTGAAACCATTTTTTTGACAAACTTATAATGCAATAATCTAGATTTCGGTCTCACATACCAATCCCGACCATCAAGATTTCTCCAAATTCAACGTTCCTACTCATAATCACTTAAAATGAAAGTTTTTTAAGCAAAAAATATGCAAATTTCCATGTTTTGACACACTTGACGATTTTTTTGACACACTCCCGGTA
The DNA here is from genome assembly GCA_963693315.1 of Diogma glabrata. NCBI lineage: Eukaryota > Metazoa > Arthropoda > Insecta > Diptera > Cylindrotomidae > Diogma > Diogma glabrata. The sequence continues at coordinate 2,688,284 of OY856187.1, read as the reverse complement.
CAGTTATCGAACACATTGTCCTTTTAGCTCGTTCCATTGAGTAAACCTATTTTTAGAACAAAAAATTTGAAATCCGTCAAGCGGTTTTCTAAATTTCGTAGGTTGTGACGGCCAGCCGGCAAACAGACATACATTTTTTTTTTGCTTTTTTGTATCAGTAGATCCGAAAACGATCCGAGAAATGCCAAAAAAAGTGGGGGTAAGAATTTCACTGTTGGCTCATGAATGCAATACTTAGGTCTTTCAGACCGAAGTAGTTCGACAAAAAACGTTTATGACTACATTGTTTTTAGTTTTGGACAGCGATGTATATCAAACATAAAACTCTTTGTTAAAGTACAAGTATTTTTTATCTCGTTTTAAAAATTTTTAAAAAATTTAACACGAAACATTAATACGTTGCCGCAAAATTATAACAGATCATAAATTATTATACTGTAGTGAAAATTATATACAATCAGCAAACTACTCAAAAAAACTCACTATTTAGCGTTTCGAGAAAATATTACAAAATCACAAATTCATATTTCTTTTAAAATTCCATAAATATTCTAAATATTATAATAAAATCAAAAATTGAAAATTTTTTTCAAAATTCTAAAAATATTCCAAAAATTATTACAAAATCAATGATTGAAACTTTTTCCAAAATTTTCAAAATACATACTGCAAAAATTATAACATCCAAAATTGAAATTTTTGCCAATATTCTTAAAATATTCCAAAAATTATAACTAAATCAAAAATAAAAACTTTTTTCAATATTCCAAAAATTATAATAAAATCAAAAATTTAATTTTTTTCAAAATTTTAAAAATATTGCAAAAATTCATAATTCCAAAATTCAAACTTTTTTCAAAATTCTTAAAATATTCCAAAAATCAAAACAAAATCAAATGTACAAACTTTTTTCAAATTTAAAAATTATAATACAATCAAACGTTTAAACTTTTCTAAAATTCTAAAAATATTCCGAAAAAACTTATAATCAAACACTTCAATCAAAAATTGAAACTTTCTTCAACTTTCTTCTTTCTAAAATTATTGCAAAATTTTTTATTTCAAAAAATTCAAAAATTTAAACTTTTTCCAAAATTCTAAATATATTGCAAGAATTATAATATAATCAAAAATTCAAACTTTTTCAAAATTATTAAAATATGGCAAAAATTATAACAAAATCAAAAATAAAAAACTTTTTTTAAAATTCCAAAATGTTTAAAAAATTATAACAAAATCAAAAATACAAGTTTTTTTCAAAACTCAAAAAGTATTACAAAATCAAAAATTGAAACTTTTTCCAAATCAAAAATTCGAAAAAAGTAAAAGACTATAGACATGGCTAAATATATAATTTACATAAATGTAAAAAATATATATTATGGAATTGGTCTCCAAGTTGGTTATTAATTAAATAATTATTAAATTTGTTGATTTAATAAAAATGTTTTATTTTTCTAACAACTTTTTATAAAAGACTATGTCCAAAATTCTTGAAATATATCCCCAAAATTATAACAAAACTAAAAAACACCAATTTTCAGTTGTAATTTCCCAAGGGGCGGTGATAATTCGAAATAATTTCTTGTCAAAAATTTCGAAAGCAAGTATATTGATAAAAGCACGAGTGAAATTGAATGATGTCATTACATTTTAGAGAATTTCATTGGGTTAAATTAAAATAAAACTAAGGCAAAAAATGTTCTTCAAAATTCCAAAAATATTCCAAAAATTATAACAAAATTTTCAAGTTCAATTTCATGCTCATCACATTTCATGCCATACAAACGAAGTAATAATTAATTTCATTTTTTCCCAAAAAAATGGGTAAAAAAATGAAAATTATTTTTTTGACACACTTGAAAACAATTTTTTACAAACTTATAACGCAATAATCTAGATTTTGGTCTCACATACCAATCCCTACCATCAATATTTCTCCAAATTCAATGTTCCTGCTCGTAATAACTTAAAATTAACGTGTTTTAAGCCAAAATATGCAATTTTCCTTGTTTTGACACATTTGACGATTTTTTGACACACTTCCGGTACAGTTATCGAGCACATCGTCCTTTCGGGTCTTTCCATTGAGTAAACCTATTTTTAGAAAAAAAAATTTTGGAATTCCGTCAAGCGGTGTTGTAGATTTCGTCGGTTGTGACGGACGGTCTTTCAGACCGAAGTAATATTGAATTTTGTTCAACAGAATTATAAAACAAACTTTCATCGGAACTAAAAAGTCCCAAAAAACTTTTGTTTTTATTATCAATAATATCTATTATATATCCCCTTAACTCTAGTATGTCAATAGCAGGGACAGGAGTACACGGGATGGTCACACTCGTAAATCAAAAACTAACAAAAGCGAACAATTCGCCACAAAATGGTTCAAAGTTGATCCCTCTTAGTGGTTCTTTTTATATTATCCTGTTTTTCTGCTAAATATTTATATATCATAGATATACGTAGATGCTCAACATGACAAGTGTAACCCTTATTCATCAACCATATTTGCTGGCTTTCGATTAATTGAAATGCGGGTGTGTTGATACGTTGCCCAATATCAAATATGTCATGTAAATTTGATTTGAATTTACAACAGGTAAGTTGTAAAATTAATTGTTCTTTATTGAAACAAGAACAAACTTTATTTCGTATAATTTGATACTCTGTCTCGCTAAATATATATAATTATATAATATTATATTATATTATTATATATTATTTGTGTATAATAAAAACAGAAAAATAAATAAATATTTGGCATACATGATCTATTGGTTAGTTCACCAACTGCTTTAAAAAATTATTTTTAATTTCAGGTAGATTGGTGATCGATTAAGCTCCAGTGACAATTGGAATCATTGGAATTTTTGCAATTCGAAAGTTTTTTTAATTTTCTCTTATAGTCCCTGGGCCTTCACCTACATAATTTTGTGATTACCACATATTTTATACTTCGTAAGACGCTTGTCCCTGACGAGTCCTACAACTTTTTTACCTGTTATTTTCCTTGATTCGGCCGCTTTTTCCCTCGGGAAACTCCGAAACATGGCGATTTCTCGGGGTCTTGTATATTTATTACCATAATTTTGTTATTTATTATAAGGGGTGGAAATTTGTTTTAGAAAACGAGGGTTAATTTGTCCGACAAAAAATTGTCTGCTTTTGTCGAGTCCGAC
>OY856187.1:2640899-2684902 GCA_963693315.1 Diogma glabrata | reverse complement strand
AACAATAAATATGAGCAAAAGTATTTTTATCTCTGTCTTACATTTTCCTTAGAATTTCATTTTTATGTTTATTGCGACTTGAGACATTATTATTCTTTTTTCTAAAGGAAACAAACAATTTAAGAAACTATGTTATACGAAAAGGCAAGGAAAACAAAATGTGAGAAAAATTCGATTTAATAAAATTAATAAGTTGAATTTTAATAATTAAAGTGTTTTTCTGGTTTGATTTTTCATGTGGAAATTTTAACTGTGATTCTTTGGTTTATTTATTAAATTTGTGGATTAAAAAGGTTGAAAATTTTATTATTACTAAGCCATGTGATTTGAAATGGTTGGTAGCGTGAAAAACTCTTGATTCATTACTAAAATTTAAATTCATTTTTGAACTTCATGAAAACATTAGATAACTACTACACTGCTCCACACTTATGTAAATATAATACATAAAAATTGAGAAACAATTTTTTTACGTGTGTCATGATCACTTGTATGATTTCATCAATTTTTGAATTTGCACTAAAGTTTCACTTCAAATAAATTAAATTCATAATTTTTTTGGGATACAGTCAAGAAAATCTAATATCACAACGAAGTAGAATTATTAGCAAAAATATAAAAAAGTTTTATCATGGTTGCTTTATGTTGATGACTATAATATATATTCTGAACTTAAAGTGTTACGTAAAAATGAGACAAAAAGAGGAAAAGCATGAAGAAATATGTCAGTATATCAAACCAATTTAATTCATCATATTTTTTGACATGAAACCCTGAAAAAAAGAGATATAAATAAAAAAGAAAAAATTAAAAATGGATAAATGAACTTAGACGAATTATTTTACTCCAATTTTTTTATAATGCAAGAAATCTAGCAAAAGAAAGAAAACTAGGAAAACGTATTTTTTTGGTTGTAGAATTAAGTTTGTATCGGATATGTTTGGGTATTTATGTAACAAAGTTTTCCCACGTGAATAGCACACTAGAGTAGTACAGTACAATCATATTAGTTAAAGTTGTACAATCATCAAAATCTTAAATGGACGTAAAGTGATAAATGACATCAATAAAAAGCCACATTGATATTAATTATCTAAGCAATGTTTTTATAAAAATGTAATTATTCTCTAATTTCCATTATTGAAGAAAAAACAGTTTTGCTGTAAGTGACCACTAGATGTCAAGGGAGGCGAAACCGTCTTTTAAATCAATTTTTCAAAACGTTATACGGAATGAATAAAATGTATGCAGCATCATAATCAGGAGACCAAAAGCAACAACGAATTTAACGAGTTGAATAAACAATTAAAAAGGATAGTAAGGCACTCGACCACGTCTACCATTTTTTTATGTATGCCCTACTATGATCCGGGTGGAATCTGGGTGTAATAAGGTTAAGGTAGTAAGTATTTACATCCGATCCCTATTAGAAATCATACCTTGTTTTACTAATCCTATTTGTCTTACTCCTTCCCGAACTCGAAGGCCTTTCTCATCCCTGGTAGTAAATGCTTGATCAGGGTCAGATCAGAATAATCTAAGGCAAGCAATAATAGGTTTTTACCATCCAGCCCTATTTGAAATTATATATGATTATTTAAATGAGATATGACTTTTTTGTGCTGAACTGAGTCCGATTTCATTTGGTTTAAATTCACTCTGATCTGAGTCCTATTTCATTTGGTTTAAATTCACTCGAGTTATATTCATTTTAGATATATGTGTACATAGATATGTACACATGTAGATATATGTTGTAAATATTTTGTTCTCACTCTGTTTAGTAAATATTTTGTTTTTTTTATTACTATGTAACGACCATAAAAGCCGACCCTAGTTTTTTCTTGTTTTAAATCTTTTTGGTAATTTCCTTGTATTGGCATGTTATAGATATAATAATAAATTAAATTATGATTTTTTTTTTGATTTTTAAAACCTATAAGATGAATATGCAAAAATTGGATTGGGACAGTCGAATTTTAAAATCACAGTTGAGTTCAAGTAATATAATCAAAAATAATAATAATAAAATAAAATAATATTAAGCACACCAATGAAATTAACAGAAGCGATCCAAAATCCAGATATGCCCAACATTTAAAAATAGAAAAACACAAATACACCAATATCAACACAAATTTAACCATATTACATAAAAAAAGAAAAGGACAACATGTAGATAGATTGGAAGAAATAGAAATATATAAACATAAAAACAATAACAACATTTTAAATGATAAAATCAACACTAAAACTAACAAAATATATGACGTAATAATATAAAATAGCAGTTGAAATAGTATATAAGTAATAGTTTAAGCAAAAATTGTAATAATAATTTGAGAACTAAGGATGACGTAAGTCGAAATCGATATTCTATAAAATTAAAAATAAAACCCAAATTGTTACTTTAAGGAAGTTTATATTATTATTAATAAAATAAATTTAAAAATAAACAGTAAAAAGTATATTTTTAAATATTGCATTTTAATTCAAAAGTGACAAAAGCACACAAACAGTGAATAATATGGAAAACCGTAATAACACATATAGGTATACTTTAGAGTTGAGTTGTCACTTCTCAGAAGAAAGACTAATAGCGGCTGCGTTATGACTACACATAGGTTAGTATAAAGATAGAATATTTTTATAAACAAATTTAATGAACATTTTAATAATAACGTAATTACGAAAATTGGACATTTTGTAATGTATGTAGAAGTAAATGCCCTTTTTGAGCTGATCCTGACCTGATCTTTACATTCCTGATCAGAGTCTGTTCAGGGTGCCTGATCCGGTTCCTATAAGTGGTAGGGAAAGCCGTATTCGACCCAGATATGAGCACCTACATAATGCTAGTCGGGATGGAAACATTTTACATAACTTTTATTTTTTATTTTTTAATTTCAGAAAATAAAAATTCAGTTTTTGCTTTTTAAATTTAAAAAATTACTGCAATTAACTTATTTAAATTTTTTAATATACCTTACATCACATTCAGAATAAAGCGCATTAAAACTTAATTAAAAAATAATAAAATAAACTGAAAACTACCGATGAAACATTTCCAATAAATATATTTTTTAATTTTGAAAACAAAAAATTGTATAGTGTTTTGCATTATCATTATAAATAAATAACTAAAACCAGGTTTTAATTCAATTATCTTTCAACTTTCAATTTTCCAACTCAACAAAATATTGCCAAAATAAAACAAACAAAAATCTTTATTTAGTACGCGCGAAAAAAAAAAAAAAATTTTTTCATTTTTCTATGCTTTTTGGTCTGTGTAAGAACTCCCAATTTATATATCATCCGTACAACTAAATATCCAGCCCAGAGTTTTCAGAAATGAAACGAACAATAGAAGTAAACATGAAAATAGTAAACCACATAACAGAACACATACGGAATATGAGGTTTTAATAACTTTTTTTGCTTATTCTTTCATCTATATAAATTTTTATTTATTTTCCATTTGGTGTTTTTCTATTTTTATAGCGATTCTGAAAAGAAAGGGCTTAACGGAAAACGTATGAAGAAACAGCAACAACAAAATATACACATATGGTAGAATTGTTTTTTTAAAACCACTTAATTGTGATATGTTGCGTCCATGTTCTGTTTTCAATTATATTTTTTTTTATTTATTATGCTGAAGAGTTCTGCTGTTGTGTTGTATCCAACAGTTAAAAACCAATGGTCAAAACTGTGGTAGAATTTTCGCGAAACAAAAATGTTTTATTGTTTTAATTATAAATTAAACATTTATTATTATTTTATTTACGATGTGTGATGATGATATTCATATTCGATTCAACTTTTAGTCATAAAAATCTAAAAATATTTAAATTAAGGTAATTTTTGTACTAACCTGCACTCTCGCTTCTGTTAAATCGATTTTCATAGCTATTTCTTCTCTTGTGTAAATATCTGGATAGTGTGTTTCACCAAATGCTCTTTCTAATTCTTTTAACTGTGCTGATGTAAATGTGGTCCGAATTCTACGTTGTTTTCTTTTTTCTGATAATACTGAATCGTGTGTTGGATAGACTTTATATGGAAGGCCGGCTAAAAAAAGTATTTTGATTGTGTTATATTTTTTGTAAATCTAACAGTTAAGTTTGTTTTAATAAACGATAAAAAAAATAACTAATTTAAAACAAAGAATGCCTTCAGGATAGATTTTATTTTGATTAAAATGTGATCCAATAGCAAACTTGTTTGGGTTTTCTGTCTAAAACCCCTAAAATGTTTAAAGCCATAGAATAAACACAATTTTAAAAATAATAAAATCCACACTTTATGAAATTTTTATAATTCAATTTTATATTTAGTTTTAAAATTCGCTGTCAAATGCAACCAATATAAATTGGTGGAAATTTGTAATTAAAAATATGATCATTGATCTTAAACATTTATTACTCAAATAACAAAACTTTGATGCTTTCTTTTTGACATTGAAATGTACGTAGAAAACACAAGATTTTTAGGAGCCAACCAGAATAATATCCATAGAAAAAAACTAAAAAATTTGAAAACGCCGAAAAGCAACAGATCACTTCAGCTAAATATTTCACAAATTTTAAAACTCGCTTATAATATGTCATTTATTGTATTTACCAACAATGCATTGCACAGCTATTGAACAAAGACAAAAGCTTGCTACCAAACCAGCGAATTGAGCCACCAGAAGAAATTGTGGTTGATATTGGCTAGCGTATTACAAGTTGTTCAAGCCTAGTTAAAGACAACTTTTAATTTTAATCATAAAAACTATACTAAAACATACATAAATAGTACTGAAAGTTATAAAGTCTGCAACAACTAGAACAGAGAAAACGCTCTTTTCTCTGAAGTACAACTCAAATATAATATTCACAAAGGCTAAAACTATAATATTCACCAAGAATAAAGGAAATGATAAAGTTATTTTGGACTAGAATAACTACGATAATACGGTTGTGTTGTGCCTACTATCTACTATAGCAGAAGATATCTATAAAGAACACAAAAGTATGACAATTCAAAACACCCATTAGATATTATGATAGAGCAAGCAAAAATGACATAAAAAAGATGTTTTAATGAAAAAAAAACAAAATTAGAATCTAATTTCGAAAGCTAGTCCTAAAGTTTCGAGCCTATGATCTGCTTAAAATTATAAGAATAAAATAAAATGAAGCCTATTGCTTTAAATATCCAAACACCAAAAAAGCCATGGCAAAATGGGTATTTGATGAATTAAAGCAATTTAAAACACCAATAGCTCATGTTATTCAAAACTCCAAAAAAATTAATTGAGAAGATCTAACATATCCCGTAAAACAATTTTGAAAAGGGCTTGTAATGTGTATTAATTGTGCATGTTACAAAATCTCCGTGGAATGACACATGTCATGTACATTATGTGCACCATACCGTGCACATGTCATAAAACGTTTTCATTTCAAACGTTTCACGAACAATAAAAAACAAAGTGAAACGAAATTTATTTAATAACAAGAATAATAAACAAAGAATAGAAAAAAATGGAGAGTGAAAAAGTACTTTAACATTTTCTTAAATGACTGGTTAACTTTTTATGAGATAATATGTCTTTCGTTATAATAAATTGATGAATTTTATTTTATTTTCATCTAAAATTAGTGCGAAAAATTTTTTTTTGTCAAGTTTAATATAAATATTCAAAAAACAAACGGGCAATTTAAATAATTAATTTTAGTGATTCCAAAAAATTATTATGTTTATTTAATATTTTTTGTTTGACCTTTTTTGATGTCGGTTTACAAACATTTTAATTAATAATATTTGTTATATGTAAACCATATTACATTTAAATTTTTTGAAATTAAATTAAATCGTTAAAAAATGGCGAAAAATGGACGCCACATACATTTTTATTTTAAAACTTCACAATACGACCGCAATCTTCATTTGTCGCAATGAGGCCAAATATATTCGTCTAGAAAAAATTCACAACGTATTAAAAGATCCTAGTCACAAAAATCATACATAAAACATTAATGTATTTATGCCAGAAAGTTCTATGCACATTTTGTATACATGTTTTCATGATTTAAAAATGTTAAATTAAAACAAATAAGAATAACGTTAGCACTCAAATACTTTTACACTTTAACTTAATTTAAAATAGAATATTGAGAAAAAAACATAAAAAATAATAACTTAAAAAATAGTAAAATAAAAATGTGCACGAAATGTGCATAACTCGTACACCATGCACAGAATGTTTGTCGGGTATAATAAAAGAAGCCGATGAAATAAATAATGACCCCATATGATATTACTGCGTGTTTTCTTGTAACAAAGATGCACTGTAAAAGCCAGCTAACCAAATTAACAAAACTTATTGAAAAAACTACAAAAATAATCATTTTTCCATATTATCCAATTCTAAAATACAAATAAACATTCAGAAAATATAAAATCGAATTAGCAACACAGCCCATTGCCACCATCAAAAAGATCTCGAATCTACCAAATAAAGTGCGTGCCTTGTCCTATACGCTATCATCATATTCAAAAGCTCAAACCCTTTTTATCTGTAGAAAACCTGATGACCTCGAAAGCCTGAAACAAACAATTATTCTTATCTTCCTCTAGTTTCCTACCATAATGTTCACTATCGCACAGCTAATAATATACAACAATTTTGTAGGCAGGTAGACGATTTTCGAGGTCAAACCCCTCTTGCCGCCAAAAAGCGTCTGTTACTGTCACAGAAGTTGCCTTGCATTTGTCAATTGTCAATTTCATTTCATCATTAGCGACTTAGTTCAACTGTTTGTTGAAAAGTTGACTGCTTGGTGAGTTACACCAACATACTTCACACAATATTAAAGTGTCGAAGTGTTGTTAGTCTCAATATAAGGAACAGAGCAATTGTTCAATTTCCGTATGTTAGCAAAAGCAATGAGTTGTGGCTTAGTAAGGTTAAATCACGCTTATACCACCAAATGTTGGTTATATTTCAGGCGAATTTCATATTGGTTATAGCTGGCGTTTCTTCACAAAGCTATTTTTGATATGCCAGTCGCGACCAGGCTCACTAAAAGTTCAAAATGTATCAAGAAAGACTGATCGGTCTGTAGCATTTCCCTTTGCAACAGTTTTGCTGATGTTGATTGAAAGACGATTTTCATTTTTATCCAGGTCTTTGCAGATCTTTGACTGCTTATCTTCTTTTATGGCCAAGCACTGCTGTATCAGAATGAATGGATCCACATCAGGATCTGAATATTTGTAGTGCTCATAATTAAGGCAGAACCCTGTTATATACGCCTCTTTTGGCCATTATCCAATTCAATTATTTTGATGATTCGCTTCTTTTCCGTAACTGTTACTAGAGGAGATTTTCCCGAGTATGCATCTGGGAAAATGATATTGAAGGAATACTTTGTAGGTTTTCTGATTTAAGAAAATATATTTATAGTTGGGTAATATTAGATCATTCAGCTTTGGGATTATAAGGATTATTTTCCAAGCTCTTTTAATATTGCAATATCTATAATAGTTTCAATGAATTTTATTAGCATTTTCTTTGATTTTCAAATTATCATTTTGAAAAGTTGCCTTGCTTTAGTATATAACCCAATCCATCACGAGTTTTAAAGGCTTTTTAAAAGTTTCTTGAACCTTTACCTTAGTTTCCATTTATAAAATACTGGACCAAGAATTTGTTGAACTGGTCAACATTCTGGTTAAAGAGCTGAACTTTGGCAGCGCACAAAAGTACCATTTCATGAATTACGGTAGACTCAACTCTTTATCGGAATCGCCTCTACTGGAAACTCAGTGTATCTATGATCGCCCATACACTCTTACGCAGAAAGGGAAAGATGAATATTAATGTGAAAAAATCTATTTCATTTTATGTTGAATATTTTTTCACTAAGTTTATAGAAACATTTTTAATCAAAGTAAAAAAATGTCATTAAACAAAGTTTTATAATAACCATCCAGGCCTGTGAGTGAATACTGTAATAATTAACCATTAACCCTCAAAAATATGCAACTAAAATAATCATTTTCTAAATATATGTTTTACAAATTCATCTATCCATCAGCTGCTCTATAATAAATTCATCTTCTTAATATCAAAACATAAGATTTTCCGCAATTTATATCTTTCTTAACATAAATAACAAATCGATAATAACCGTCCTTTTCGCTAGAAAATATAAAAATTCAAAAAAAGTATCTTCCTTCGTAGAATCACTTTACTTTTATTTAACACAAAAAAAATCAACCCTCGTACATTGTTAGATAAAGCTTCAAAGAACAAGAAACTAAGCAAAATAAAATTAAAAACAAAAACAGGAAATTTAGGGGACGATTTCATATTGTGTTTTCTAATGTTAAATAAAACAAAATGAAAATTGTGAGAGAAGAAAATCGAAAAACGAAAAAAAAATTGTAAATATGATGAAGAAAATTGAAAAGAAATGAAAATAAGTAATGGCGTCGTATACATAACAATTTTCCTTGTTTACATTATATTTTCTTATAAATTTTTGTATTTTGTTTTGTTTATGTGTGTAAGAAAAAGAAAATGAAGACATATTTTAAAAAGCACGTGCAGACATATATATTTGTTTTGTTGAAGTTAAAATGTCGTTTAACGAAGGGCATTATAAATACTCATGTTAAACAATTTACAATGTTTCTATAGCAGGATTTATCATTTACGGGTAATCTACAATATATTACATTTCCACATAACATAGCTAATTTATGTAGTAATGGCACAAATTAAAATTTCTAATTTCAAGGATTTAAATTTTTTTAAAATGTTGGTACACAAAAATGAAGAGCATATTGTGCCTTAGATAAAAGCCTACAGATATTTTTAACAATATTTATATTATCAGTAGTAATTGCCCAAGGTCGGTGATAATTCGAAATAATTTTGTGCTATAAATTTCGAAAGCATGTATATTATATATAATACCACTTGCTTGAGGAATTTTCCAAAAAATTTGAGAATTTATCACCGAACGAGGGGAATTTGTTTAGAAAATGTTTTGCCATTTTTCATTTCTTTATAGTCCAAGAGCTAGTGAACCTTTTGAGTAACGGTCGTCCTGTAAGGCTAGAATTTTTTTTAGTGAAAGTTCATGAAATGTGAAGTACGGAAACCACAACCTGGCAGGCATCAGCCGTGTACGTCATCATCCCCTATATGTTTAAAAGTGTAAAAAAAATAAAAAAACTTGGTCCTGTAAGCTTGAAATTTTTATATGATTTAGCTCACTTATTGTTGAGTACAAAAACAAATTGACAGGCGATTTGGAGGTGCACAAGTATCTGCCAGGCGAATCGAAATGTGTTACAACTTGCCGGCCGGCCGTCACAAGCGACGAAATCTAGAAAACCACTATACGGGTTTCCAAAACTTTTGTTTCTAAAAATAATTTTACTCAATGGGAAGAGCTGAAAGGATGATGTGTTCAATAACTGTACGGGAAGTGTGTCAAAAAAATCGTCAAGTGTATCAAAACAAGGAAATTTGCATATTTTTGGCTTATAAACTTTGGCTTATGGATATAAACATTGAATTTGAAGAAAACTTGATGGTCGGGATTGGTATGTGATACCAAAAACTAGATTATTGCATTATAAGTTTGTCAAAAAAATGTTGTCAAGTGTGTCAAAAGAAAGATTTTTATTTATTTTTTTACCCAATTTTTTGGAAAAAAATAAAATAAATTATTTGTATGACATGACATTTTATTATTTTTATAGATAATAATGAAATTATAAGTTTGTCAAAAAAATGTTGTTAAAAAATTAACTGTTTGTATTACGAAAATGTGGCATGGGAAATTTTTGAACTTGTTATAGTTTTTGAAATATTTTTTGAATTTTGAAAAAGTTTGTATTTTTGAATTTGTAATAATTTTTGCAATATTTTTAGAATTTTTTGAAAAAGTTTTAATTTTTGATATTGTTATAATTTTTACAATATTTGTAGACTTTTGGAAAAAGTTTCAATTTTTGAATTTTTAAGAATTTTTGGAATATTATTAGAATTTAGAAAAAGTTTAAATATTTGATTTTATTTTAATTTTTGAAATATATTTAGAATTTTTAAAAAAGTTTAATTTTAATTAATTTTTACAATATTATTGGAATCTTGAAAGAAATATGAATTTGTGATTTTGTAATATTTTCTCGAAACGCTAAATGGAGAGGTTTTTCAGTAGTTTTTCAGGAGTTCCTCAGGGTTCCGCTTTGTCACCAACTCTTTTTCTTATCTATATTAATGATTTGTTGGACTCAACGGCTCATCCTATACATAGTTTTGCTGATGATAGCACGCTTCATGCGTCTCATGAAGTACCTAAATTATATACACCCTTAGCGCTTAGTGAGTGTAGGACAAAATTGATAGATTCCCTTAACACTGATCTTAAAACAATTATGGATTGGGGTATTGCTAACAGTGTTGAATTCAATACAAGCAAAACACAGGTTTGTCATTTTTCTAGGATAACGACCCCCAATCTTTTTCCATTAACGTTTGGCCCCAAAAATCTTTTAGAGAATGAGTCTGTCAGACTTCTAGGAGTTGAGATTGAAAATAATATGAAGTGGAATTCTCATATTTTTAATCTGGCTAAGAATGCTGTTCAAAAGTTAGGTTTTTTGGGGCGATGTCGTAAGTTTTTCGATAGCGAACAACTTCTTATAGTTTATAAATCTTTTATACGTCCCTGCATGGAATACTGTTCTCACATATGGGGTGGAGCTTACTTGAGTAGTCTCAACTGCCTTGATTCTGTACAGCGTAGAGCTATTAAACTCATTGGTAACCCAAGTCTTACTAACGGTCTTGATTCCTTGCAGCACAGAAGAAATGTTGCTGATTTGTCTATATTTTATAAATATATTATGGATGAACGAGCTTCTGAAGAGATCAAATCGATTTTACCTAAATCAGCAAACCTTTCGCGTCACACCAGAGCAAACGTAGCAGCGCATCCCTTTACAGTTCAAATAATTAGGTGTAGAACTGTAGCCTTCCAACGTGACTTTTTCAACAGAGTCTCTCATCGTTGGAATGCCTTACCTTCCTGGGTTTTCCCTGATGAATTTAATCCTCAAGGCTTTAAAGTTAACGTTCATAAATTTCTCAGAGAATCCTAATTTGCATTCCATTCTTATCCCTAGTTGGCATGGTATCTTCGGATATTCAGAGACGTTAATTTATAATTTATTATAATTAACACTAAACTTGCCTAACTTTGAATTAAAAAAAAAAAAAAAAAAAAAAAGTTTGCTGAGTGTACCATCATTTCACTAAATTATGTTAATTTATAATCTGTTATGATTTTCCGGCAACGTATTGATGCTTCGTGTTAGTTTTGTAATAAATTTCTAAACAGAGATAAAAAAATGCATGCACTTTAACAAAGAGGTTTGTTTGATATACATCCTTGCCCAAAATAAAAACAATGTCCTCATAAAAGTTTTATGCCGAAAACTATATCAAAATCTTTAACCAAAACCGAATTTTCGATATCTCAGAGCTTGAGATCTCAGCCAATCCATATTTTATATATATGTTTGAGAAAGTGATTCAAAGAAAGTGGGTAAAATGACAGGCGGTTCTGGCTAGCATAAGTCCTTGACAGGCGAGGGGAAAGATGCTATGGAAGTGCGAGTAAGAGTCGTAATTTCAGGTCATACAAATAATTTAATTTATTTTTTTCCAAAAAAATAAATAAAACCTTTCTTTTGACACACTTGACAACCTTTTTTTTGACAAACTTATAATGCCATAATTCTCAATAATAATAATAAAATTTCAGGTCACACAGATTATTAATTTTATTTTTTTCCAAAAAATTGGGTAAAAAAATAAATAAAAATCTTTTTTTTGGCACACTTGACAACATTTTTTTGACAAACTTATAATGCCATAATTCTCAATAATAATAATAAAATTTCAGGTCATACAAATAATTTATTTTATTTTTTTCCGAAAAATTGGGTAAAAAAATAAATAAAAATCTTTCTTTTGACACACTTGACAACATTTTTTTGACAAACTTATGATGCAATAATCTAGTTTTTGGTATCACATACCAATCCCGACCATCAAGTTTTCTTCAAATTCAATGTTTATATCCGGAATCACTTAAGATGAACGTTTTTAAGCCAAAAATATGCAAATTTCCTTGTTTTGACACACTTGACGATTTTTTTGACACACTTCCGGTACAGTTATCGAAGACATCGTCCTTTTGGCTCTTCCCATTGAGTAAAATTATTTTTAGAAACAAAATTTTGGAAATCCGTTCTGTGGTTTTCTAGATTTCGTCGCTTGTGACGGCCGCCCGGCAAGTTGTAACACATTTCGATTCGCCTGGCAGATACTTGTGCACCTCCAAATCGCCTGTCAATTTGTTTTTGTACTCTACAATAAGTGAGCTAAATCATATAAAAATTTCAAGCTTACAGGACCAAGTTTTTTTTTTCATTTTTTTTACACTTTTAAACATATAGGGGATGATGACGTACACGGCTGATGCCTGCCAGGTTGTGGTTTCCGTACTTCACATTTCATGAACTTTCACTAAAAAAAATTCTAGCCTTACAGGACGACCGTTACTCAAAGGGTTCACTAGCTCTCAGTCTATTATATATGTTTTATGAATTATACGTCTGGCCTACTGCGATATCAGTGAATTATTTGATAACTCACTGATATCGCAGTAGGCGAGACGTATATCTATTTGTTATTAGTATAATTCTAATGTTAGTGATCACATTGAATGATGTCATTACATTTTAGAAAATTTCATTAATTTAAATTAAAATAAAAATAAAGCAAAAAATGTTCATTTCAATTATCCGCATCAAATATTAATTTCAAAGGAAAACAGCTCAATTTATCATAGTTCTTAGACAAAGTTCGTAATTTCGATTTTGCTAATATTTACTTAAACTTTGCACCGATTTTTTTGGAATGAAGTTAATTTTTAATTTTAGTATTTTGAGTTGGATAAATTTAAGAGTTTTATAAACCTATAACTACCTAAATTGCTCAACTGTAAACTATCCTAATTGCTCAACCTAAATTGTGCAACCCAAACTGTTTTGTATTGTAAAACAAATTTAGCTTTGTACTGGGTAGTCTTGTGATACTATTGATCAAGATTCACTTCTGTTAATAGATAAAGGGCAACATTAAAGAAGTTGCATCAATAATAAGTCTTTCTGACTGCATCGGAAATAACGTTAGAATTTGAGACTTCAAAATAACTAACCACGTTAGTCGTTGAACTTAAAAGCATTATATAAGTCTAACAGGTTAAATATGGGTAAAGATGTATAAATAAGGCACTATAATTTTAGTGGCCACATTGAAAATCTTTTCGCAACGACATGTTGAATGAAGTTATTACCATGTTTCAGCAGTATTGAAAGAATTCTAAAACAACCAAATATTGAGAAGATGCATGGTGTAAAATGGTGCTTTGATAGTATACAAAGACTGTTGTGGAATCCGCTGTATAGCCTGACAGTCCAATCTTACAGGACAGTTTAATAAGACTAATGAATAGATCTCGACCATCTCATAAAGCTTTTAGCATGCCATTTTTTAGTCAAAAAAATTTTAAAGAGTAAATAATTGAAGATGACTGTTTACACTCGAAACGCGTTATGCTTATGTATGTGTTCGAAAGATGTTTTAAAATAGTTCTGTGGACTTAATTGACCATAACTTATTTAATATAATTTAGTGATTTTATTTTATTAAGCTTTTTGACATAAAGTATAATTTAAAATCACATATCATAATTCATTTTTTCACAAGAATATCACTCCAAACGCTATACATGGCATTGAAAGACGTTCCTTTTTACACTTTAGAGACTATATGGTGTCAAAAAAGATTGTAATTGAATAGTGGCTTAGGAGTCAACAGACAATGTTGGATACGGTAACAAGGTTGACAAACTCACATTAATGCAGCATACCATTACTTCATCCAAAGACTTGATGTCATCAATTTGTAACGATCGGCCCTATTTTGATTTCTGCTCTAAATTAAGAAACAACCCTATCTAAAGAACAACTCCATAAAAACAACTGGTTATCCCTTTTCAATTCTTACTCTATATCAAAATAAAAAATCAAACGCAAAAACATCCAAAGAAACTCCGTACATTTATTATTTTATTTTTGATGTACCTCAATAATAGAAATTAGGTCATACAAAAATCAAAGCGAGAATATGGAACTTTCATCTAAGTATACAATGTAAATAAGTTTCCGGTTGTTCACAATTTATTTAATTTGAAATTGTTTTCATGTTGGTATGTGTATTGATTTTCTGTGATATGATGAAAAGTAACGCGATAAGATGTTGTTTTGATAGAAGAAAAAATGGTTATGATTAACTCCATGATGGAAATTCTGTATGACAATTGGGCATTAGGTTGATCAATGTATATTTGAAAAGAAACAAAGATAGAAAGTTCTCGCTATAAAACATCAAGCTTTCCGTTCTATGGCAGATTATTAAATGGATTAAAAATAGATTATCTAGTCAATCAGGACTTATCAATTTTTATTTATATAAAACCGTCAAAATAACACGAATGTATAGACGCATCTGCACTTGATAACATGAAAAACAAAACAGTAAGGAATAAAATTGAATTTAATTAATGCTCTAGTTTTAAATGTGATGTTTGTATAAATAAAGAAAATGTATTAAAATTATATGCAATAATTTTTGTAAATAAAATTTGATAATCAAAAAATAAAAACAATTATTCAAAAGAGAATTATTTTTGGTGAATAGTAAAGAAGTTAAAATAAACTCAATTTTAAAAAGAATAATAATAGTATAAAATATATTAAATTGTAAATCTATATGGAATTTCAATCCTGGAAAAACGAAAACATGGAATAAAGTTTTACGGCGATCATTGAAAAGGAAAATTAAAATGAACGAAGGAGTTAAAGATTAATGTTGTGCATAATAAAGAAATACCTGGAACAAGACATTTCGTCATGTTATCGGAAAAATAAATCAAGTACCAAAGAAAATAAGCTAATTTTCTATATTCAAACCCTGATTTCTTTTTGTTAATGTAAATTTGGTTTGACTATGTATATAAAAGATCTCCCCAATCAAGATTCAATTGTGCGGTTCTCTCACCATATTTCATCTATCTATCTTCTTCTCCTATCTTCTATCTATATAAATACAAATGTAAATGTTGATTTGTTCAAAATAGGTATTCTCCTAAAGTACTGGACCGATTCGTTTGAGACTTGGACACAATGTTGCATTCGAATACAAGTGGGTTATTATATACTTTTTTTTTAATTTGTTTATTTTTAAGCTGTATATGTTTCATAACGTAGGCTGTCAACAAGTACAAGTGTCTCACCTGTTTTATTCTCATTTATCTCAATTTTATGGCTAAGTTTCTCTTCATGCCCATAGATTATTTTATATAATTTATCAACCAATAGGGTTGCCACATGTCCGTATTTCGGTAAGCCTGTCCTCCTTTGAAGCAAGAATGTCCTCCGACCTCATTTACCATAAAAATATCCTCCTTTAAGCAAATTGTTATACAATATTTTACACTGAACAAAATAGATATTTTTGCTACATTTCTCCCAATAAACATGGATCAGCAAAATTAGTAATCGTAATTCCACCCTTACTTATAATAAACGAGGAGAGCGAGTTAAAGAACACCACGGCATATTTGAAAGAAAATGCGATAGGCAGACTGTACACCGTGCATCCGAATCAAGATGAGTATTTCTTTCTTCGCATTTTGTTGATAAAAATGCTTGGTACAACGTCTTTTCAGCAATTGAGAGTTGTCAACGGTGTTACACATAACACGTTTCGCACTGCATGTCAAGCTTTGAATTTATTGGGAACGGCCGTCACAGGGATTTTTGCATTAATTATCCGTGCAGCACGTCACATCTAAATCAAGTTCGTGCTTTGTTTACAGTCATATTGAGCGCCTGCTCTCCTTCATCTCCAACAGAGTTATGGTAAAATTATAAATCACACATGGCTGAAGATATTTTACGTCGTATATTCAAGGAAAATGTCAATATAAAAATAGATTTCACAACAGAAATTTACAAAGAAGCGTTAATAATGATTAAAGATTTGTGCTCAGATATTGCGAACAAAGTTTTCAATCAAATGTAATGACACCGAATAGATCTGCTGCTGCAGAATTGCGTCGTGAACAAAATTACAAAACGGATGATCTTTTGTCGAATGTGCATTTAAATATTCCAAAGCTAACGTTCGAACAAAAAATCATTTATGATCAACTAATGCAAAATGGTAATAACGGGGTTAAAGGAATCATTTTTTTGAATGCTCCAGGAGGAAGTAGTAAAACTTTCCTAATCAGAATAATTCTAGCAGCAATTCGATCACAAAACGACAAATCTTTACCTCTTGTGTCGTCCAGGATAGCTTTGACATTGCTACCAGGTGGAAGATTTGTTCATTCCGCTTTGAAATTGCGATTGAACATTACATGCAATTTATTGAAACTCCCACATCCAACATAATGCCAACGGACGGCCGGTCGGCAGACAGACATGTATTTTTTTTGCTTTTTTAGAATCAGTAGGTCCTAAAACGTCGAGAAATGCCTAAAAAGGGGGGGGTAAGAATTTCACTTTTAGCTCATGAATGTAATACTTAGGTCTTTCAGACCGAAGGAATTATAAAACCATCTTTAAAGAGACAGAGAATATAGAGATATGTAAGGAAACAAAAGGAAGTTTTTAATGTACAACTAAACTACATATTTTGCACGGAATAAATGAAATAAACAAAAGCCTTAATATACAATTACTTATACATCATTACAAAATTAATTTTTTAATTATTTTATAATTTAAACCAAAAAATTACATTAAACACGTCAATGAAACCTAACACAACATTCAAATTTTGGTTTGCAAAATTCTGGTTTATATGTACATCAATTTTTAATTAGAACAAGCAAAAAAAACAAAAATACACTAACCAGAATCCGTTTACCTTAAACCCTTTTTTGTATAAAAATTCGTTATTTTTTACTGGTTATTATAAACAATTACAAATATAAAATTTCAAAAAACACAAACTTATCATGAAAACAGATTTGACAAAAACATTAACAACAGCTATGAAGCTTTAACACAAATAATTAAAGCTTTTTTGTTGTACCATTTTGATAATAATCATAAAAGTTGAATATAAAATGGCAAAAAGTACGGCAATTATTGTGTTTTTCTAGGGTTTGAAGTTAATGATCGGTGATAATTGTTATAAAAATCGTGTTAATGTCAGATTAACGTTAATGTTATGTTAATAGTAATAGTAATGTTGTGGAACGAAAAATGAAATTTGGGTTTAGGGTTATGAATGAAGTTGATTTTCATACTTATTTCATATATTTTTATCAGGGAGCTAGAAGCTGGAACATGTCGTTTAATACAAACGTTATAATACCGAAATATTTAGATACAACAGTTACACTTCACTTTTTTTCAGATTTTAATTTGCATTAATAAACAACGAAAACAACATCACCTGTAGAAGATAAAAATATATTTCTTATTCTTTTCTCAACTAAAAACAAATTTTCTAAATTTCATTTCAACGATTCAACAAACATTTGGAAAATAAAAGTAACAGCATTTCCTTAATCCTGAAAAAAAAATACTTTCATGTCTGCAATCTGTTTTTTTAAAACAAAACTTCAATTTATTTTTCCCATGTTTTTATTTCTTGTTGTTGTCTTTGGAAGGAAAATTATATATTTACATATATTTTCATAAGAAAAACGTGCTGACTTCTTATGATTGTATCAAAATAATAAAAAAATAATAATAATAACATTATGGTAAAAATTTGATGCGATCAAATAAAAAAATCGCACATTTTTCATACAAAATTGAAATTGTTGTTGGTAGTTTTTTGTTGTGCTGTAAATCATTCTTTGAATATAAAATTTGGCAAGTAAAAATGAGTCCACCTAGGCTAAAACATAGACTTAACTTAAAATTACAACTTATAGGCCATTGTATGTGAAACCCATCGCTCAGATGACAAACATCAATAAATATCAAATATTGTTTGTGTAGTTATTAGGTTCTGTTTTTTATACGGAACACTGTTGGTGAGAGTAAAACGTGGTTTTCACATTATTTCGATTATCTCGAATACTATAAATCCAACGAATCCAATGAAATTTGGAATGCGTATAAAACCCACAAGATGAGTGGATGAAAAATAAATAAAAGGATTTTCGTTTGGTTAACAGGGTTACGATGTGATGCATTTGAGAAAATACATTTATCGAGTCAATTAGGTTATCATATGAAAGGGCTTCACTTCAGTATTTCTAAAAAATATATTTTGGAATTTTGCACCCCACCATTTTTTGCGTAATTCTAAATAATGGCGTTTTCTTTATGTTTCCTTTACTTCGTAATCGAAAATTTTCAAAAGTACTTTGAATGGTAGAAAAATTAGTAAGTTATTAATGGAAAATATATCAAAATACCAAATACTAATAATACTTTACAATACTTTCCAAATACTTTCCGGGGTGGAAATGAGAAGGGGCACCAAATAATGAAAGAGAATTTGAAAGAGTATTTGAAAGAGTCATTTGAAAGAGCACCAAAATTAAGAAATATTGCAACTGTTTCAAGAATTTTTCGATACCCAGTTTTTGAATTATTGTCAAAAAAGTGCAACAAAAAGTTGGTCCTCCCCTCCAACGTTTCTTCGTTAATTGACAGAAAATTTTGAAAAAATTCATAGAGATATGAAGTTTGATAAACCCTTAACGAAAAATATAACAAAGTCTTAAATGATTTTATCTCTTCTGAGTTCAGGGGATGAGAGTGGGGAAGGGTGAAAAAAAGGTTTTTTGATCTACATGAGTCATTTCAAAGAGCACCGAAATCATGAAACATTACAATTTGTTTTAGTATTTTGCGATGCACACTTTTTTAATTATTGTCAAAAAGTCCTATTTTAAGTGTTAACACCCCCACCTACCAAATTTTAGCTACCATAAACAGCTTTGGATAGCACTTAACCTACAGTAATATTTTTTATATCTTTCGATCAATGTAGATCAGATTGACATTTACTATTGACATTTACGATGAAACATTTATTTTTTATGTGTCTATGGTCTGGTAATATAAACACTTTACAACACAACTTTATGTCAATTATTTTGATATTGTGTTCTTTACATTCACGAAACTCTTGACGAGCGAATTTTATTCGCACTTGTCTGACTTTTTTTGATCGTTTTCCAATCAATTTGAAATCAATTTTACGATGTAATAACCCGAGCAGAAATTTCTTAGGGCGCAAATATGGCCCTGATCAGGTTAGCCCTAGTTTGATAGGGCCCTGATCATGAGTGCAACGCTATTGCCCAATCAGGCCCTGATTGGGAAAACGGATAAGGCACTGATCAAGTTTTCCATATAATATTAAATACCGCAAACCCTAGTAAGGCATTTTTTATCAGGCCCTGATCACATTGCCCAACTAGGGGTCAGATACGAAAAATCGAATCAGGGCCGGATGTATCCAAATAAGGTTAACCCTAAAAGGGTATTCTAATTCAGGTCCGGAACAGACCCACATCAGATTGCCTTAATAAGGCTTGCCCTATCTGACCCTGATCACGCCCTGACTGTATTCAGGCTTTCCCTAACTAATTTCTTGACGGGAATATGTCAAGCTTTAATGTGAATCCTTTGAATATTTTTCAATTCAAAATCATTTTGGACCGAAATTAAAAATGTTTCCAACCATCAACTCTGTAGTGTAGTTGATGGTGTAGTTGTCTGTCAAAAGATCCGAACTTACTTGACATTGATAAAGTAACAAGTTCGAAGCCCAACCGAAACACGTTTGAGAAATGTAGTTTTAATTTAATAAAGTGTAAGGTTTATTCATAGAAACCCAAATTGATTTCGAATTGAAAAATATTCAAAGAACATACATTAATACTTGACATATTACATCGCAAAATTAATTTCAAATTGATTGGAACGAACCAAAAATCTTTAACTTCAAATATCTCAAGAACACGAACTACACGAATGTAATAATCTGTAAATTTGAAATATTTTACAGTAAGAATAGAACTGTTAAATTAAATTAATTAAATTCCAAATGATCTTTGTTCTTAAGAACAAGTCTTGACAATGAAAGCTTAGCTTTCGAAATCGATCGGCAAATAAAAATATTATAGATATTAAAAATTAGTGTGTTTTTTCTCAAACATAATTTTAATATTACATCGGATTGGCAGAATTTTCATTTTTCATGCATGTTGAGGTGCCTCCTATGCTAAAACTATGCACTTTAAAAAAATTGTAAAATAAGTAGTAATTTTTTATGTAGCTATATGCTATATGCCAAGTTTCAGAAAAACCAAAAATGGCCAAGTTCATATTTCGACTGATTTTTCATCTGTGTAGATCACGTTTTTTATCATATCCCGAGTAGGAGCTGTCTAACATTGAGAGTGTTACCGTTGACTGAATGCAGTTCATAAGCCGGCACCCCTAAGATATCACCTTGGCTTGTGGTATCTCACTGCTGTTGCCAGTGGTATGTGATATCTCACATTCACTCGTACGTCAATAGCAGGGACTGGAGTACGCAGGGTTGTCACACTCGTAGTTAAAAAATAAAAAAAATTTCAAATCAATAAAAACTGATCCCTTCATGCAGGGTTAGATCTAGAAAATTCGTGCATTTCGCATGGTCGATTATATTTTGCGTGTTCGAGTGTTGGTAAGCCTTCAAGTTTGTTCGTAACACTTTTTATCAAACAGCATTAAGATAAATTTGTAATTAAAATAATTTCTGTTAATATTAAGAATTCAAATATATTTAAATATTTATGTTTTGTATGTAAATGTATAGATCTTAAAATTTATTCGACATGTCGATGTGCAATCGTATAATATATTAATAATTTTACAATACACATTTTAGGAAGATTTCATATAAAAATCTACCTATTGTAATGTGCCTCATCTCGGAATTTCGGAAAAATTTTGTGCCAAACGACTAAATATGATAAGCGGAGATGAAAAAACAAAAAAAGAAAATTTATATGTTTATATATGTATATATATAAACGATATGAGATATAACGAAAACGACTGGCACTCTCACGGTCGTATTTGTTGAGGTAGATCAAAAAAAATTCTGTACATGTGGGTTCTATTAATATCTTGGACAAGTTCGTGAATCAGCAAAATCCAACACGTGGTTAAGAAACTAAAGGCTTTTTTCTAAAACAATTGATTTTTAAAAACCGTTATAATGGCCGTTTGGATACTAATATTTTATTAAAATTAACAAATTTAAAATTTTTGGAATCTTTTTTACCAATTGTTTTAAAAAAAGACCTCTGCCGTTAGAGGTTCCTGAGTGAGTGGCTCCGAAAAAAGAATGCAAAAAAAAATTTTTTTTTGAAACAACTGGTACTCTCGCGGTCGCATTTGTAAAGCCAGATCAAAAAACTTTTTCTAAAAATGTGTGTTTTATTAATATCTTGGACAAGATGGTAAATCAGCCAAATCCAACATATGGTTAAGAAACTAGAGGCTTTATACTAGAAAAAAAGTCTGTTTTTTAGATCCGTTATAACGGCCGTTTAGATTTTAATATTTTATAAAACTTCATAAATTCAGAATCTTTGAAACCTTTTTAATCAATTTCTTTTAAAAAATGGACCTCTGCAGTCGGAGGATTATGAGTGAGCGGCTCGCATTTGTGGAGCCAGAACAAAAACCCTTTCTTAAAAATGTACGTTTTATTAATGACTTGGACAAGTTCGTAAATCAGACAAATTTGACACATGGTTAAGGAACTAGAAGATACTAGGAGCTTTATACTAGGAAAAAATTGGTTTTTTAAATCCGTTATAACGGCCGTTTGGATACTAATATTTTTAAAAACTTCATAAATTTAGAATCTGTGGTAACATTTTAATCCGTTTCTTATACATATAAACCTCTGCAGTAAGAGGTTTTTGACTTGTTGGTTTCAACAAAAAAGTTTGTAACAATCCCCAACTACAATTTCCAAGAACCTTATATCAATGAAAAAAAGTCGGACAAGTGCGAATAAAATTCGCACGCCAAGGGTCCCCAAGGGGTTAATGTAAAAGAACACAATATCGAAAATAAATGACATAAAGTTATGTTGTAAAGTCTTTATATCGCCAGACTATGGACGCATAACAGAATAAATGTTTAATCGTAGACGTAGACGTCAAAAGTAAATGTCAATCACATCTACATTGATCAAAAATGTTACTTGAGGTTAAATCTTATCCATAGCTGTTTATGTTAACTAAAGAAAGATTTAACCAGTATTTTAATGGTTTAAATTGGGAATATTTGTTCAATAAATCAGCGTCGCAATATAGGGTGGTATACATACACTTAAAATAGCACTTTTTTATCAATAACTAAAAAACTGTGCATCGCAAAATTCTAAAAAAAATTGCAATGCTTCTTAAATTATGTGCTCTTTCAAATGACATCCCACTCGCTTGGGTCCAAAATAGTTTTTTTTACCCTCACCACACCCATTCCCTAAACACACAGAAATATAATTATTAAAGACCTCGCTATAATTGTCGTTTAAAGCTTACCAAATTTTCTGTCTGTATGCATTTTTCCAAATTTTTCTGTCAATCAGTGTCGAAACGTAGGGGGAGCACGGTTTGAAAGTTTTACTTTTTTGACAATAACTCGAAAACTGTGACCAGTGAAATTCTAAAAAAAAAGCGTTATTTCTTAAATTAGGTTTTCTTTGAAATGATACGTTTTTTTTACCCTCCTTACACCCATCCCCTAAATACACAGAAATATAATTACTTGAGAGTTCGCTATAATTTTCGTTCAAAATATAGCAAACTTCCTGTCTTTATGAATTTTTTCTGTCTATCGAAAGCAAATTTGAATCGTATAGAATGTTGAATTGGGAAAAATACTACGAGGAAATATGGGTATGTATCAAGGCTGGTGATGATATGCTTTATGTAAATGTTCACTATATTTACCCAAGCGCTAAAACTTTAGACTATGAACATTATTTTGATAAAGTCAACAATATTGTGAACCTAAATAAAGCCAATGCGAATTTTTTTAATTGTTGGTGATTATAATCTAAATCTTATTAACTGGTCCCATACAAATTCCAAAACTTTGAAACCGTCTTCTTATGCTGGATTGCAATCGAAATTATTGATCGAATTCATGAGTTTCTCCAGCCTTAACCAATTTAATTACATATCTAATTCTCAGAATAAAATTCTTGATCTCGTTCTGTCTAACATTGAACCATCTAATATCAATGTGTCCAATGCTACGGATATCTTAAGTAAACTTGATCGACATCATCCAGCACTGGAAATCAATCTCACACTGAAAAAGTTAACATCAATAAAGAATCAACACTCAGGATTCCGCAACTTTAAAAAAGCCAATTACGAACCAATACGTCAAGAGTTAAGTAGGGTTAACTGGGAAGAAGAGTTAGCGCAAAGAAATGTTGATGATTCTGTTGAATTTCTATACTCAATATTAAACAGTATATAAACAGATTTATACCTGTATCTCATAAACAAGGCAAATATCCTTCTTGGTATTCCCAAAGATTAATAAAACTGTTGCATCTAAAATCTGAGCTTCGAAAAAAATTTAAACTGTTCGGTGATCATGAATATTATTCGATGTTCTCAGTAATCAGGAAAAAAGCTAAGGCTGAACTGAAAAAATGTTATTCTAACTATATTGCGTCAGTGGAAAACAAGTTATGTAATGACCCCAAACAGTTCTGGTCTCATACCAAAAATTTGAAAAATTCGCCAGGCATTCCATCCCAAATGTCGTATAACCATATTAAAGCTAATTCAACGACTGAGATAAGTGACTTGTTTGCATCGTATTTAAGTTCAGTTTACTCAACAAATAATAATACTACTATCTCAAATGAGTCTCAAGTTCAAAATCCTCTGAACATCTTAAGCACTTTTACAATCAACGGGGAAGAGGTATTGAAGGAATTAAAGGCATTAAATGCAAACATAGGTAATGGGCCTGACTCGTTTAAACCTTGTTTTATAAAAAATTTAAGTGAAAGTTTGTGTACCCCTCTTAAAATAATATTTAATAAATCTTTGACGGATTGTTATTTTCCATCGAAATGGAAATCGACCCAAATTACCCCAATATTTAAAGATGGCGATAAATGCGACGTCTCAAATTACCGACCGATCTCCATTTTAAACTGTTTTAGCAAAATATTTGAGCGGATCATTCACAACCGTCTTTTCGAGCATGTGAGAAACCTAATTTCATCCAAGCAACATGGATTCTTTAAATCTAGATCCACCTTAACAAACCACTTAAATTTCACTGAATATATCCATCATTTATTAGATTTCAATATCCCTGTTGATGTCATATACACCGATTTTGCAAAGGCGTTTGACAAAATTCTCCATAACATTTTGATTTTAAAAATCAAACAATTTGGAATTAGCCGCGAATTATTGAGATGGATAAAATCTTACTTGACCGACCGTCCTCAATTTGTTAAAATTAATAATACTAACTCAAAAATATTTTATTAAACATCTGGCGTACCCCAAGGTTCAATACTGGGACCGCTATTATTTAGTTTATTTATTAATGACCTTGTTTAGCAAATAGAAAGCGAATGCCAACTATTTGCCGATGACCTTAAACTTTACCGTACCATCGTATCATGAGGTTCTTCAAAATGATCTAAATTCACTCTACCAATGGTGCTTATCCAATCACTTGTATCTTAATATTAACAAATGTTGCGTTTTGAAGTTTAAACCCAAACTCCTTACTGTAAGCAGTATCTATCGAATCAATGATGAGGATCTTGTTGCTAAAAATTGCGTACGAGATTTGGGAATTCTAGTTGACGATAAGCTGAAGTTTAATTTACATATCGACAATATTACAAAAAAAGCCTTGAAAATTCTTGGATTCTTAATGAGAATTGGGAAAAAATTTAAATGTTTCAAAACATTCATATCTGTCTTTAATGCAGTTGTACGCAGCTCTTTGGAATACTTAACGCCAATATGGAACCCACAATATAACATATACATTGATTCCATTAAACGCATTCAAAAGAGAGTCACAAAATTTTTTAACTTTAAAATGAGCATACCATATGAGCCCTATAGTGATAGACTGGAGAGATATAAAATATCATCACTTGAGCAAAGAAGATTAGTTTCTGATGAAATAACTTTATATAAAATTATTAACCAAACTATTGAATCCGACCTGTTTGCCAAAATAGCAACTCATGACTCTTCTAGGTATAATATTCGAAATATACTGTTTTTAAGTTTGGCAACATACAGAAATAATTTGCGAAATCATTCCCCACTAATTAGATTGCAGTATCAGCATAACACAATTTTTAATGACATAAATATAATCGGGAATTCATTACGTATTTTTAAAAAGCTTGTCCTAGGTTCCTTGAGTCAGCTAAAATGAAAACGCTTAAAATCAAAAAAGCTTACTATTACCTAAGAGTAGATTATTACATTTATAACTAATATTTGGTCAATCATTACAAGGAATAAACTCAATTTACTGAAGTCCATTTGATTTTATCAAATATTTTCATTATGTATTTGGACAATTGAATGATAAAAGTTAAGAATAACAGGCAAAACAACAAGGGCAGGTAATGAGAAGAAGGTAAAGTTAAGTTAAATTAAATAATAAATTAATAAAAAAAAATAAATAAATAAAAATAAATAAATAAATAAAAAAAAAAATAAATAAATTAAAAATAATTAATAATAATTAAGAATTAAAGAATAGGAAGTGAAAGAGAGAGAACAATAAGTGAAGAAAATTTCTATTTAGTAATTAGTATTTTATATGTATTTGACTAGCATATTATTGGATGTTCTACATCTATTTGTTAGTTTTTAAAGGAATGAATAAATAAATAAATAAATAAATAAATCAGTGTCGAAACGTAGGGGAGGGGAACGGCCTGGAATTTGCACATTTTTGATAATAACTAAAAAACTGTGTACCGAAAAATTCTAAAAAAAATTGCAATGCTTCGGAAATTCGGTGCTCTTTCAAATGATACCCCACTTGCTTGGGTCAAAAAAAGTTTTTTTTACCCTCCTTACACCCATCCCCTAAATACACAGAAATATAATTATTTGAGAGTTCGCTATAATTTTCGTTCAAAATATAGCAAACTTATTGTCTCTATGAATTTTTTCAATTTTGTCTCTTTATCAGTGTTGAAACGTAGGGGGGGGGGCGGTCTGGAATTTGCACATATTTTAGAATAACTTAAAAACTGTGCACCGCAAAATTCTAAAAAAAATTGCAATGTTTTTAAAATTCGGTGCTCTTTCTTATGACACCCCGCTCGCTTGGGTCAAAAAAGTATTTTTTCACCCTTCCCCACCCCAATCCCTTAAAAGCACAAAAATATAATTATTTGAGAGTTCACTATAATTTTCGTTCAGAGTTTATCAAACTTCCTGTCTCTGTGAATTTTTTCAAATTTTTCTGTTAATTAGGCTCGAAATGCAAGGGGGGACCAACTTTTTGTGTCACTTTATTGATAATAATTCAAAAACTATGCATTGCAAAATTCTAAAAAAAATGGCAATATTTTTAAGATCAAGTGCTCTTTCAAATGACACCTAACATGACCTGGTTTTAAATGATGTTTTTACCCCTTAACATTCCCACCCCTTTAATAAATATAGTTATGAGTATCTGCCACTTTTCTATATTTTTCATTAAAAACCTACTCATTTTTCTATCATTCCAAATATATTTCAAGATTTTCGATGAAGTAGGGTCGGAGTTAATCCGGGCAATAAAACATCCAAAAAACGTCATTTTTCAAAATTATACAAAAAATGGTGAGGTGTAAAATTCCAAAATACATTTTTAAATAATGCTGAAATGAAGCCCTTTCATATGATACCCTACTCGTCTCGATAAAAAAATGTATGTTTTCAAAGGCTTTACATTTTTAAAACAAACGAACACCACTTTATTTATTTTTTATCCCGCCATCTTGTGTGGATAGGTTAGTTTTATAAGCTCCTCAAATTTTAAGTGCATCGGATTAATGGTTCACGAGATAATAGAAATAATGTGAAAAACACGTTGTACTCTCACCAATAGTGTTCCGTATAAAAAACGGAACCCTAAAAAATAAAAAGATTTGAATAGAAGAAATTAATTGTTTTTTCTTAGAAATAAACTATTTAATTGCAGTAATTGCACGACATATGATATAGAGCAGGTTGGCGTTTGTTTTTCATATAGTGTCATAAATTGTCACACATATGTTCTGTGGTAGATCTGATATATGTTTGTTGCAAAATTGCATAGATGTAGTTTTGCTTATATGTAGCTAATTTTCTTTTTAAAATTTGTTCGATATATGTTTGTAATTAGTTTGTTTTGTTTAAACTAATCTGATACATCAGATTCTACTGGCACACAAAACTGTATGATCTCGAAATCTACCTATTTCTAGCGGTTATACGTGCCACTTGAACTTTTTTTAAAATAAAATGTAAAATAAAACTAGAATTGACAACATACGTTCTAAGGTGTTGATGGACGCACATCTTTTTTATTTTTTGTTTTTGTAAGGAAATAAGATGTAAAAAGCAAAATTGGTTTCAAAAGTATACAGAAACAAAACTAAAATCGGATTGCCAATAACTCAGCTAGTGGCATATTCCGCAGTCATGTAACGCTCCATATCTAAGATCTAAGATCTAAGAGTGTTATCGGTGACGGATAGAAGTTCATTTGATAGCACCCCATATCCCGTAGGCACATAATTTCTCATGTTAACTTGTATATCAATAGCAGGGACTGAAGTACGCTGGCTTATCACACCCGAAGATAAAAAATAAAAAAATTTATTAAATTATGCATAAAAAAAATCATTTTATTTCAAGCCAGAAAATATGGAGGGGCTGAAATCTCACAGCTCTGAGATATCAAGACTTCAATATTTTTACAAAATTATGATGCAATAATCTAGTTTGTGAATTTTTTTAAATTCAATGTTCCTATTCGTAATCACTTAAAATGGACGTTTTTTAAGCAAAACATATGCAAATTTCCTTGTTTTGACACACTTGACGATTTTTTGACACACTTCCGGTTATCGAACACATCGTCCTTTCGGCTCTTCCCATTGACTGTACCAATTTTTAGAAAACCCCTACAGCGATTTTCTAGATTTCGTCGGTTATGACGGCCGGCCGGCAGACAGACATAGATTTTTGTTTGTTTTTGTAGAATCAGGTTTAGGACCTAAAACGTCGAGAAATGCCAAAAAAGTGGTGGTAAGAATTTCACTTTTGGCTCATGAATGTATTTCTTAGGTCTTTCAGACCGAAGTAATTCGAGATAGCACCGTACAAGTTCTGCACCGAAATATAATGATTATTTTAGTTTATAAACAAAATGTTTCATATAAGGATATTACAAAAGAATAAAATAATAATTAATTTTATTTTCTTCTTTGAAAGTTAAAATTTATTGGTATTAATAATAATTAATAAATATTTAAATAATTACAAACAAATCTTTATTTCCTCCATTGTCTCATTTAATCTAACTTTTTTGTATGCTAATGTGCTAAATTAAATTAGTATAAACATCAAAGGTATATAGATTACGATGCAATAACTTTTGTACTAATAACGTTAGTGAACTAATAACGTTATATATAGTTGTACGTAAAATTAATTTCCTTTTTATAAAATAATACCATTGTTCTACATAATATAGGGGTTTGTCTACTTTAAAATTTTAATAAATATATTTAAAATAAAATATTTTCTTTTACTTTTTCATCTTGCCCTCTGGTGACCAAACTGGTTAACCATACATGAAATTATACTTTCTAAAAAGGCTAAACTTTTTTTTTTCTATGGTATGTAAAAAAAAATTTATTTTATGTGGCTGCGGCCTTTACAGATGAACTATTCGGCAATATTCGTTTTAGTATAACTGAGCCTCTAAAGGTACTTTTGTAAAACTAATTATTGATTTTTTTTTTTTTTTTTTAATAAAATGTGTTGTGTAGTAGGAATTACAATATGTGTCACAATAACACATAAAAACCTTTTAAGACCAAGGTCCCACAACAACATACGTTCAGAGGTGTTGATGGACGTAAATCTTTCTTTTTTTGTTAGTTTAATTTAAAATTATCAAAGATCTTCCTTTCTAAAATATAAGTACGTAGTTAAAAACAAAAAAACTGTCGTTGACCACTGTTAAAAAAATGGCAAAAATCTAAAAATCACTCAATTACAAAATAGTATTACGGGTTAACCGAAGCTTAACACGACGGTACGGCTCGATTTATTTTGATTTTCTGCTATTTGCATTTACCACCTTACAAATTTTTCGTATAAGCACAATTAAAAACAAATAACAATCTATTTTGAAACCAAATAAAAGTATAAAATACCAAGCGTACCAAAACAAGATAGGAAGTCTTAAAAATCAAGCTAAATCTAAAAATAAAACAATCAGAAAGCCCTAAATCTATCACCACCATATGCTTGCAAAATAAACCAAAAACATTTTCTATAACTTTTCAATATTTGATTCCACCACGTATTTCATATAAAAATTTCCTTTATTTACGATTGCATAAAAAGTTTTCACACCACAAACTACTTGTACACGAGAAAGAAGCAATAAATTTCTTTAAACAAAATATTAAATATTAAAATTCCGAGTAAATATTAGAAGACAACCAACATAAAAGACTTAATCGAAATAATCATAATAATAATTAATTAGAACATAAAGTAATAATCTAAACCTACAAATCTAACCTAACTCATAAAACACCTTTAATTAATAAAATATTTTATTAGATTTCATTTCTATTTTATTAAAAACAATTAGAAACCATAAATATTTTGTGTTTTGTTGGTTTCAACTAATCTTCTTTTTTGGGTAATTATGCGAAATTTCTATGTACAAACGTGTTACATAGGTATTTTAGGAGAATTATTAGATAAGAATTTTGAAATACAATATATGGTGTGAGTTCAGTGAGTTGTGATGAGGAAATTAAAATTTTTGTTGTAATAATACTCAGTCAATTACATTCAGTAACAGCAACGATGAGTTGATTTTGATTAATGAACTAACTATACTTTATTCTCGAGCGAAAGTTTACAAAAGCAATTTTACGAGGAAAACGAAAGATGTATTAATCTTAAATTTTTTTGTGCTTAATTATTGAATATGAATAATTTTTTTTAAGATCAAATATGTTCGATTGTAATGGTTATGTGTAAAAACGGTTGGATATTTGGATACCAACAGATATTTTCTTTTTTCTACTAACATATTATAAAGAACAACTTTATCTGAGCTGAAAAGCATGATTGTATCATAACATTAAGTCGTTAACGATTAAATTAAAACCAGAGTCACTATACTATAATACATCAACATTCGCCATTTCTGGAATAGTTGGGAGATAAAGATCTAAAATAAAATCGTCATAATCGTTATTACAAAGAGTTAAAGTGGGACTTACAATGGGAGAAACTCTGTGATACAGCAAAAAGGCTAATCCAAACCTTCCACTATTATTCAAGTCATCGTATTAGCTTTAAAAAACTGGATGGCTAAGCAGTAATAGTAGTTTAAGCAGAGTTTAATGAGATAGTTTATTCTCAAGCAAACGTTTTAAATTTGAGCGAGGCACGAGCGAAAATTTTAAATTTGGGATAGAATAAAATTCATTAAACATCGAATTGATTGCATTACTTTATTCTCTGACAAAGAATTATGTATTATATAAAATAAAAACGTTTATTCTCTTTCAATTAATAATATGAACTTTATTTGTATGATTTTTATCCATAATAATTGTATGTATTATTGTATTGTTTTCTAACCTATAGACTAATGAACTTAACCTATTGTCTAATGAAAATTTTCCTATAAAAAATTATCATTATTCAATTGGTCAAATTGTTTTGATTGTATTAAAATTATTTTCAAATTATTATCACAATGGCTTTGATACGTTTTGTTCAAAAATCAAATTTTAAGTTTAATTCTTTATTTCTTTTAGTTGAATTTGGTTGATTGTATGGAATGAGGGTTTTATTATCAGGTTTTTTTTAACCAGAATAAAGATTTATTGTTTTAATTGAACAAAACGTTTTTATTTTATATAATACATAATTCTTTGTCAGAGAATAAAGTGTAATCAATTCATGTTTAATGAAATTTATTCTTGCTTGAGAATAAACTATCTCATTAAACACTAATTGCGTAAACTACTATTTCATCAGTTAAAACAATAAATGTTTATTGTTTTAATTGAGAAATGAAATATCTGATTAAAAAAACCCTGATGATAAAAAAACCCATTCCATACAATCAACCAAATTCAACTAAAAGAAATGAGATAATTTAACTTAAAATTTGGTTTTTGAACAAAACGTATCAAAACATTGTGAATATAATTTACAAAAATACAATCTAAAAAATTTGATCATACCAATTAGAATAATGATAATGTTTTTTGTAGGAAGATTTTCATTAGACAATAGGTTAGAAAAAAATACAATAAAACATACTATTATTATGGAAAAATCATACAAATAAAGTTGATATTAATAATTGGAAGAGAATAAAATATATGTTTGTGGTATATAACTGTATATGATATAAATATGCCAATATTTCATAATACGATGTAAGAAATAGAAACATAGTAAAACATAAAACGAGAAACTAATTTAAAAAACTTTACTAAAACAAAAATTAAAATGGTTTCGTAATAACCCAGCTAGTGAAATAATCATAAATCTTCTATCATGTGACGTCATCACACTATTTGAGCTTTAATGATTGAGCAAAACAGAGCGTTACGCGGTCTAGTTAAATGTTACTAGCTGGATTATTGACCACCACATATTACTTTTGCTACTGCAAATTTTTTTAAAACTTTATTTATTGCCTCACATTTTATTTTTACTTTTAGTTACATATTTTGTTTTTACTTATTAAACTGTGTCATATTTTGTTATATGATAGGTATATCATATTTTGTTATATGATAGGATTTAGTTATGCGTTATTTAAAAAATCATACAAATTTGCCTTCAAACCCTCAGAGCATGTTGTTGTGGTCTGTGTCTTAAAAGGTTTCTTTGTATCGTTGCTAGCACGTATTGTAATTCTTGTAACATTTTATTAAAAGTCGATTGATACAGTCTATTGATACTAACTAAATTAAAAATTTAAAATGCTATTAATAGTAAATCAACTATATTATTAATTGTAAAAACAATCAGTTGTAAAACATTATTATAAAAACAAATAATTGTAAAAGCAAATAGTTAGAAGCAGCTAGCTGTGATTATTATTAAATTTGACGGGTGTATTGTAACTAATAACAAGATTTGATTCTATGTAATTTCGTGCCAACCAATTTTTCGCTATACTAAAGACTTCAGTGAAATGTTTAATGTCAATGTAACAGGAGATACTACATGCTTTTGAATTATTTGATTGGCATCAACATCAGGTCGTATGTATTGGCCGTTTTTTTAAAGGAACGTGACTTGTAAATAAGAGCTAAATACACTGAAAGAAAAAATTCGTTCCTTCGGTTGGCACAGTGATTATGCGGTCATGATGACAGTTTTTCTTCAAATTTGGTTTTTGAAAATAAGACAACCGAATTCGAGGTTATTGTAACAGGAAACATTCAATTGGCACAAAATAGGTTTTAGTAACTGAATTTTTTCTTTCTGTGTAAATTTAGTTTAAATTAAAAAATTAATGAAAAATCCTTACAATTTAAATTCATTGATGATTGAAACATAGAAGCTCTATGCACATCTTGATGATGACTCCGTCCTCCCATCACTCCACATTGAGATCCTGGTCCACCAGGATGATGCAGCCCACCCATGCCACCTCCACCTGGACCTACACCACCACCAACAGGATTATACGATCTACCCATTGATGCTGCGGCAGCTGTATAACGATAAGCTGCTTGTGACATTTGACTACATGATGTTAAATCACCATACGAGCACGGCATATTCGATAAACCTGTTGGATCCATACCATTTTGTAGACAGCTGGAATCAAAGCTAGCAGCTGCTTGATTTAAGTATGAATAATCCATTTTGAAATAAAATTAAAAAAAATTATCACAGAAGTACAAAAATTTCACTCAAAAACACTAATTTCACTTTTTCACAGTTATCCAAGTTAGAAAGTAGTTTTCACTAAAGAAAAAACTTTTAAATACATAATATAAATTTAAAACAACAAACTTTTACATTTTTTGTTCGCAAACTTTTTTATAATTTAATTAATAAAATCTCAGCATAAAAATAAAAATTACTGGCACGAGACAAAAGTTCGTTTTCCTTTTTATTATAATAAATCAAACAAAATGTTAGCTTATTTCCACTTGGTGCTTTATTGTTTTATCTTTCAGTAAAAGGTGATAATTGAATTTTTTATGTTTATTATCTTATGTATGTATAATCATCACGATTATAGATTTTATTAAATGAAAAAAGTTTATTAAATTTGTTTATAATAAATCTCAAACTGATCTAAATAATTTCCGCATTCCGTTGTACCAATTAGTCCTCTATTTCTTTATAATCATCTTTACATTTCCACCAAACAAAAATTTAACAACCTTATTTCAGAAAATAATAAAATAAACGAATACAAAAACAACAATAAAACACAGCAAAAAAATGTAATATAGTTCAAATTGAATTTAAAAATAATTTTTTTTTATGTTTGACACACCGACCGGTTGCTGGCGACAAAATCAAATGATAAGCTTAATTCAATAACGTGGACTCAAAACCCATGAAAAAATAGGGAAATTGTATTATCCTGTTTTCTTTTTTGGTTGTTTATTTTCTCTAATACCAATTGAATTTTCATATGATATCCTTACTATAAAACAACAACAATGGATTGTATTAAAAAAGGTAGCCTAGAGATGAACTTTAAGGAAAAGAAGAGATGCACGATAAAATAAATTTTAGATGTGAGGGGTGAATTGAAATAAAGGATGTGGCTTGCGCTGATAATATCAAAACAAAATATTCGGAAAATTAGATTGTGTGCGAAATGAGTTCTTTTATTTTAGTTTGTAAAATTGTTTCATTGTGTATCTTTAGTTCTTGAAAATAGTTAGATATTTGACTTCATGTAATCAATAAGTAAAGTTATTCTGTGGTTAAAGAATTTCGTACCGTGAAATGATAGCGAACAAATGTTAAACCATCAGATTCGTTATTTTTGGTGCATTTTCTTCGAGAAATTATGAATCAAGTTAAGAATCAATGTGTTTAAAGGATTTTTATCAGCTCCAGTATGGCTTACACATTTGCAAAGCATAGATTTGGATACTCAAACATGATATGGAGATGAAACATTAAAAATAATAATGAAACATTATTGTTTCGTTTGGAAAACGATTTACTTTCATAGCTACAACTCTGGCTGATAAAAATTAATATTCATAGTTGGTTGGTTAATTCAAGATTAAAATACATAGTAATCTAAAATTGATTAAAAAATTTGAATACATTAATTATTAGTATTTTATTAAATAAACGAAATAAAATTAGTAGGATCACTTCATCAAAAAATAGATAAAGAATAAAATAATATTCATCACAATATAGTAGTTTTTATAATAATATTTATTAAACATGAAATAATTACTATTCTTATGTTGCCAAATTTGTCACTTGGGACATTTTTAGCATTTACAAAAGCTTTTGTAAAATACTATACTATACTATATTAATTTTAAAAATGGTATTTTGTAAGTACTACAAATTATTTGACAAAATTATTGACTTTATAAAAGCTTGAAGTGTTTAAATGTTTTTGTAAACATTTTGTGTAATCTATACTCTATAATATTCATTAAATAAGTTTTTTCAAATTAATAAGTAAAATATGAAGGGGCTGAAACATTTCATCAGCAACAAGTTGACATTTGCCAACTGTTCCTGTTAGTAATCAGTGACCAAAGCTGGATTCACACAAAAAACTACTCACAATACTTTTCCATTGAGCGTAAATTTTTGAACAAAAAAAAACAACATTTTTTAGAATTGGACAAACCCGGTTTCACACTAAAAACTAAACAAAATCTCAAAATACATCTCCCTAATAATTACAACTTTTGTGAAAATACGACATTTAATTTACAACAACCTAATATTTTTCAACTATTAGTTGGGAGTAGCTAATGCTGGATTCACTTAAATTTTATGTTCAATTACATTTCATGTACTTCAATTAATTAATTTTCAAATGTTTCTCACCAAAAATGTTTATATGTTTACTCTGTAAATAACAAATAATAAACAAAAATTTTTAAATTCTAGTTTTCATCGGTTGCGATTTGCGAAGGCAAGCAGTCAGACGGACATTTTTTGCTTTTTAAGAATCGTTATGACCTAAAACGTTGAGAAATGTCAAAAACTGATATGATTAAAAGTCACACATAGAGTTATTTAAAGACTCGTTTCTTATAGAGCAAGCAAGACCGTGCAACCATGCGACCAATGTTGTTAACACCGTACAGTTTTTATAAATTAACTATGCTTTCTATTCTTAGTTCCGAACTTGCAAACCAAATTTACCCAAAATGCTAATAGGAAGCTTAGCTTTTACAAATTTTTTTAACGAAACGCATAGGATATCTACCATTCTGATTATTCAATTATATGGACAAATTTTTTAAATCATTTAAATTTTTTCATGTTTCTTTAATAATATTCTACTTACGGGTTTATAATTTAGATTGTCGATTTTAACAGTCAACCTAGACTTAGATTCAGGCTGTTGAAGTAGGAAATTTAGGTTTTATTTGTTTTTAGGTTTTATTTGTTTGCGTATTATTGTGTTGTATATGTTTTCACATAAATTTCTCTTTGAATTAAAATGACAAGATTATCCATCAGTTTTGCGAACATAAGAGAATTGAATGTTAGCCTTAATTCAGTCCATCTTTTTCTTGAAAATATGCAACCTGATATTTTGTTTTTAACGGAAACAATAATCAGTGCGCGTGCTGTGACCTTAGATAAAAGCAAATATCTTTGTCCGAATTATGAGCTTGAATCTTCTTTCTACATTAAGCATGGAGTTTGTGCTTATATTAGGAATACTGTGAGATTAAATAAATTTGAATTAAATACAAAATTTCACAATATGGTGTCACTAAAAATTAGTTGCTGTTTGGCTGTTTGGCTTTGGACTTTACCGTTCGCCTAATTCGCCTGAGAACTTTAATTTATTTCATGACTTATCTGAAAATATAGAAAGGTTGGTTGAGTATCCTATTGCAAAGTTTATAGTTCTAGGAGATTTTAATTTCCGCAATAAAGAATGGCTTACACACAGCTCTAAAACTGACAAGGTTGGTAGACAGGCTGAGTTGTTTGCTCTTTATCACGGTTTTACTCAAGTGATAGACAGCCAACCAGAGTTCCCGTCATTCCTGGACAAAGTATAGTAGCCTGCTTGATTTGCTTTTGACAAACGATCCATATCTGGTTCAATTTAAAATATCAGAGCCATTGGGTGGTTCAGATCATAATTTGATCTCCACACAACTAAATATACAAATTCCAAAACAATTTAAAGCGAATCCTCGCAATCTTTGTGATTACAAAGCTGCGGATTGGCAAGGACTTAAAACTTTTTTAAAAGGTTTCCTTGGAAACGCTATTGCCTTACCGGCCAAGATCCAGACAAAGCTACATCAAATTTTTCTGAAACTATAATTGATGATATGGGCAGCTTTATTCCTAATAAATTGATCATTCCGAAGACTGATCTATGGTTTTCTAGTAAATGCATAAAAGCTATAAAAGTTAAAAAAAGGCTTTTGGAAAGTTTAATCAAAACAAAACCGATGAAAACCTTAGACAGTACCGTAAAGAAAAAAATTTATGTCAAAAATTAATAGATGAAGAGAAACATCTATTTAATAGGAAAAAAGCATCTAAATTCCCTGAACATCCGACTGGCTCACGCAATTTTTATAAAACCGCAAAGGCTGTTCAAAGCAATTTTTGTAAATCTTCCCTACCACCTCTTGTTGATAAAAATGTTGACGGTGTATCAACTCTTTTTCTTATCTATATTAATGATTTGTAGTTTTGCTGATGATAGCACGCTTCATGCTTCTCATGAAGTACCTAAATTATATTTCTCGATGTTTAATTTAATAATTTATAATAATTATCCTTTACATATTTACTATGGTAGAAAAA
Organism: Diogma glabrata; assembly: GCA_963693315.1. Classification (NCBI taxonomy): domain Eukaryota; kingdom Metazoa; phylum Arthropoda; class Insecta; order Diptera; family Cylindrotomidae; genus Diogma; species Diogma glabrata. The sequence goes on along the minus strand of OY856187.1, from coordinate 2,647,418 downwards.
TTTTTATTTCTTACGAAAGGTAACAACGTTTTAGGTTTACGTGAACCAATTTTCAATCAAGAAAAAACAGCAAAATGCATTATATATTTTTAATATCGTTCTCACTCGTGAGGGTAAAATTTTTAATTTTTTGTTTCACTTCTATCACCTATGGTTTCGAATTTGTTAATTCCCTGTGTAGAAAAAAAAATTAGTACATTTTCATCCTGTTTATTTATTTTAAGGACAATATTTGCATAATTGACAAACTAGTCAGAAAAGTGATCTATTTTTAATTTTAATACGAAGAAAAGCATCAAATTTGAAGCAAAAATTAAATCGGAGAGTTTTTTGTAAAGTTAATAATTTGTTTGTTACATATACATCTAATGTAACGACATTGAAAATAACTGAAAGTAGTTTTTGGTTAGTAAAAAAGATTGAACTTAGGCTATAAAATAGATTAATTTACTTTTAATATTAATTTTAATTATCACTTGTTTTCTATTTTTTGGTTTGTACGAGTATAAATATGGAGGGACTGAAATCTCAAGCTCTGAGGTATGAAGACTTCGGTCTGGGTTAAGGATTTTGATATAGTTTTCGGCAACAAACTTTTACGAGGACATGGTTTTTAGTTTTGGGCAGTGATGTATATCAAACATAACTTTTTGTTAAAGTACATGTATTTTTTATCTCTGTTTAGATATGTATTACAAAACTAACACGAAACATCAATACGTTGTCGGAAAATTATAACAGATCATAAATTCACATAATTTAGTGGGAAGATTATACAATCAGCAAACTACTATTTAGCGTTTCGAGAAAATATTTCAAAATCACAAATTCATATTTCTTTCAAAATTCCAAAAATATTGTAAAAACTAAATAAAATCAAAAATTCAAACTTTTTTCAAACAAAATTCTAAAAATATTTCAAAAATTATTACAAAATCAAAGATTAAAACTTTTTTCAAAAATTCTAAAAATATTGCATAAATTATAACAAAATCAAAAATTGTGACATTTTCCAAAATTATAATAAAATCTAAAATTAAAAATTTTTCAAAATTCTAAATATATTCCAAAAATTCTTACAAAATCAAAAATTGAAACTTTTTTCAGAATTGCAAAAATATTTTAAGAACTATAACAAATTCAAAAATTTCCGTGTTCAATTATATTTACGTAAGAAAACAGCTAAATTTTTTTTTGCCAAAAAATTTTTAAAAAAATAAATGAACTCATTTTTTGACACACTTGATAAAATTTTTTTGACAAACTTAACTTACTTCAATAATAATAATAAAATCTCATGTCGTACAAATAATTAATTTTATTTTTCCTAAAAATTGGCTAAAAATAAATAAAAATCTTTCTTTTGACACACTTGACAACATTTTTTTAACAAACTTATAATGGCATAATTCTCAATAATAATAATAAAATTTCATGTCATACAAAATACTAATTTTATTTTTTTCAAAAAAATTGGGTAAAAAAATAAATAAAAATCTTTCTTTTGACACACTTGACAACATTTTTTTGACAAAATTATAATGCAATAATCTAGATTTTGGTCTCATTTTTGGACATACCAATCCCAACCATCAAGATTTCTCCAAATTCAATGTTCCTACTCGTAATCACTTAAAATGATTTTATGCAAAAAATATGCAAATTTCCTTGTTTTTACACACTTCCGGTACAGTTATCGAACACATCGTCCTTTCGGCTCTTCCCATTGAGTTAACCTATTTGTAAAAAAAGCGTTTGGAAATCCGTCAAGCAGTTTTCTAGATTTCGTAGGTTGTGACGGTCGAACGGCCGGACGACAGACAGATATACTTTTTTTTGTTTGCTTTTTTAGAATCAGTAAGCCCTAAAACGTTGAGAAATGCCAAAAGAAGTGGGGATAATAATTTCGCTTTTGGCTCATAAATGCAATACTTAGGTCTTTTATACCGAAGTAATATCGTGTAATATCTTACAAAGTAAGAAATTGTGTAAGGCCACATACATTGTAAAGTCGGTCTGTTCAGTGTCACTCATCTGTTGGTAGCTTAAATGTCGTTATGGCGTATTTATTGGGTAGCTACAAGTGAATTTTAACCAATCCTTGATAGGATCCAAAATAGCAAAGGGTGAGAGAGCTGAATTTTATCAAGTAAACAGTTACAAAATATTATGCAAATACATTAAACACTTAAAACACTTCTCATACTGACAAAACTTTACATAGCAACAGCGCTCCAAAAACCTGATCATCTGTTTGCCGTTTACGAATATTTTAAACTGCCTAGAAAATCTTAAAGCTTTTCTAAATCCTTTTATTATTTGTGTGGCAACTCTGCAAAAAGCTTGATTCACAAATGATTTCTTGCCAAATCCTAAGAAAATTACAACCAAAGTACTATTAAAAATGTATGTATGGTATATGTACAAACAACAATACCCAAGAAAATTCTAGTAGATCATAGCCGCTAACAACTTCCTTTATTTCTCTTACTGCACTAACGTACCTTTATAAAAATATACAAACAAAATAAGGATAAAATGCATTTACAACAAATAATATCAAAATAAATTTGGAGGGGATAACTATAGTACAATATATAGTAAAAAATGGGAGGGTGTTTTACAGGAGAAAAAGGGTTTGTCTTAAAACGACAAATCAAAATGGACTATTTTTATTTCAAAGCCAACTCAATATGACGTCATTCTTTGAAAACAAACATTCCCAAAACAAAGATATCATTTACATTGTTTTGTTTTCTTTTTTTGTCTATGATAAAAGGATTTTATCTGATAAAAAAATAATCTTTGTGCTATAGTTTCACTCACTTTGAAAACTACTGAGTATTATTATTATTATATTGTAGGGTTCAAGAATTTCCTTAATAATTTGTGAAAAAGTGTAAAAAAGCGAAAAATTTTCATAACAACCTGTTGGATTCACTTTTGTGAATGTATAAAAAATTGATCTTAAAATAAAGTTTTGTTTTATTTGATTAGAAATAATGAATTATTGATATTATATATTTTTTGATTTTAGGGTATGATATGACTTTGTATAAGCTCAATTGTCTATAGAAATATTCGACAGGTTGGTTTTTTCTTTGATGCTTAGAAGTTTTATTAAGCTTTTTTGTGTCTTCTGGGATTTGTTGGTTGGCGCATTTACGGCGTTAAAGAATAACGTGTGCTGTGTTCTCTACACCGCAAAACTTTTTATTAAGTCTGGTGATTTTCAACTGTTTGTTGAAAAAATATAAAATATAAAGCGGAGGACAGACCTGAACTTTTGGGTACACCAAAGTTTACTATAGATACACCAGAGTTTATTAATTTAGAGTTTTAATTGTTGGCCTACAATTTAAAAAATCACGTTTTGTTCCTTTTTTGGGAACGGAGTGGACCAACTTATGCCTTCAGTCAAAAATAGCAGTTTTGTTAAGATTTGTTAAATATGTTGGTTAAAGTGAGCGTATATTTTCCTTTTATAATCTTTTTAGAATAAAAGTTAAGATGTTTTTCAGACCGGACTCCGGAGGTTTTGTTGGTATTGAACTGGTTAAAAGTTTTTCGATAATCTTTGATTTGAAATTAAGGTTTTTCATATTAGTTCCTAAATACTAAATTTGGGGTAAATCTTTAGAAGATTCCAAGGCAGCAGAGATCGCAGGAAAGCATGCCTCTAACAAGCTATTGGCCTAACAAGTTTATTGTGAAAAAAGACGATTTAGGACCAGAATTTAATACGTCTACTAATATTTTTGTCGGCAATTAACATAGTCGTATGTTATGTGGAGCTACATAGTCGAAAAACCTGTTGTAATTAGCTTTTAATTTTAGCAATTTTTGCTATTTCTAGTCCAATATTAGTTTAAAACGAGAAACAAGGTGAACATCAGCTGGATATGACATTAACATCTCAACAGAGTTCGTCGAATTCCTAAAATATAAACTTGTACGCTATAACCAACATTTTTATTCGCCTACATATTAAAGTGTTACTTTATTACTGTGATTTGCGGCTTTAAAGTATCACTTTTCAACTATTTATTTTGTTGTCATAGCTACGTCCAAAAAAGTAAAAAGCATTTATATTTGTTTAAATTGTTTGAAAAATAAAAATTTTTATCAAAGCAACCCTCAAATTCAAAATTGCATTATCCAATTAAAATAGTTGTTATCATTTGTTGTCATAGCTACACAATAATTTGGAAAAAATAATAAATATTTTGTCAAAGGTTACTTGTTCCACATATTTTTATTTTAAAATTTATGAAAATTTATAATTTTAATTTAGAATCAACAACTTTTTTAAAAATATTTTGCTTGCGGCGAATAAAAAATAGTATATGATGCACGGACGTAAGCTATTTTGGACTTAATGTGGGTGCAAATCTCGGCTAGCGCCTCGATCTGCAAACTCCACATCCGTCCAAAATCTTTAGCTTTACGTCCTAGCATCATAATGTACTATTTCACTACTTTTATACTTATACACACTTCATTCCTCGTTTGAACACACAACATTTCATCAAATTGAAACCATAAGGAAAATGTAGTAAAATTGAATTTTGAAGATGATGGTTGTTGCAAATAGAAAATGTATTTATTTTCTTTTAAATTAGATTTTGAAAAGAAAATTTCTTAAACTAACAGAGAAATGTATATGTTTTTCGTTGTTTTCTTCAATTTTTTTAGAGAAAATGATTTTTATACAAGATTTTTTTTTGTTTTTGAAATATAAAAAAAACGATTTTGTTTTTGAAGATGAATAGTAAATACTTCAGCAACATGTTTTTCTTATTCAAGCAATACGTTTCTTGTAAAGTAATGTGATCTTAGAGATGATATGTGTGTAAATATTTTTATCACTTTATATTCACATATTTGTTGAATAAAAATATAAAAATTTAATCAAAATCTGTAACATCAATTATTACAAAACTACCACAAGAATAAATCCAACAAAATACATAAATTTATCCATAAACCGAAATAACAATCATCATTAAAATTAATATTCAAAAAGCATAAACCAATATGACACATTATTTATTGTTTTTATTTTTCTAAATATATTTTGTCTATTACAATTTTAACACCACGATTTAAAATTTATAGGAATAACAATACAATGATCCTGAAAATGCATAACACTCTTTCCAATTATGCACACCAAAGCTATATGTGACTAACGTATCAGTTTAATTTGACAAAACACATTTTCTGCATGCATAAAATCGTTTTTCAAATTATTTATTCTTTTACTATATAAATGTGAGTGGGCAGGATTGAATATTTGCATTCTGAGCGCATTTAAACATTTTACTAAAATTAAATGATTGATGCAAATTGGTGAACGATACGTTTAATAATTGGTAGATGTATAATTTAATTTACGCAAAATCGTAATCGCAAAGTCTTATGTTTTCATGTAACGTATTTGTTTGTTGACATGTAATTGAAAAATACAACTGTGTCCATAAATTTTAGATAAAGATATTAGAATGGAATCATAGACAACATAAAATAAGTAATTTATTTTGATTTGGTGATATCTAGGTAGTTTAAACAGTTTTTACCCATGCGTTCGAAAGGATTAGTATCGATGGCATCAACAACGAGACATGAATCGACCCTACCGCCAAGTACACAATTAACAACGAATTATCAATTCTAAATAATAGATTTCGAACTATGGTGTCTCTGATGTGTGTCCCGTTTAATCTTAATGTGTCCGAAACAAATAAAAAATAAAAATGTTCTAAAGAGGTTAACTAATAGTCCCTGGGCCTTCACCTACATAATTTTGTGATTACCATCTATTTTATACTTCGTAAGACGCTTGTCCCTGACGAGTCCTACAACTTTTTTATCTGCCATTTTCCTTGATTCGGCCGCTTTTTCCCTCGGGAAACTCCGAAACATGGCGATTTCCCGGGGTCTTATATATTTATTACCATAATTTTGTTATTTATTATAGGGGGTGGAAATTTGTTTTAGAAAACGAGGGTAAATTTGTCCGACAAAAAATTGTCTGCTTTTGTCGAGTCCGACAACTCAAACTGGTCAAAATACCAGGGTATTGAAAATCAAACACCACAAATCTAGTTTTCACGGGATTGTTTAACAAAAGCTAGTGAAATTAAAGGGTCATATTGTCCGACAAATTTTCGGTCGCGTTTTTTCAGTCCGACGACTGGAAGTCGGAATTCTGGCGGGGTAGTGTTTATTGACTACCACATGTCTAATTTTTTTTTTTATAGTTTTAATTAATATTATTTTACTCTGATACAATTGTCCGACAAATTAGTGACCGCTAACTATCGAAAAATGTCATAATTTCAAACACGATAGCATACGCTCAATACCATCATCCACGATATATCAACATTAGTCAATAATTTTAGATATTTGTTCTTAAATATTATAAATTGATAAAAACTATAAATAATAATAAAAAATTATTAAATAATTTCGTAATAATTTAATGAAATCATTATAATAATCAAACTGTAGTCA